>JANJYP010004999.1:0-41284 GCA_024605115.1 Rastrelliger brachysoma | reverse complement strand
CCCACGGTTCTTGCCATCAATGTGGTGCTCTGGATGGTACAGCCTGCACACTCACAAACACTCACTCAATAACATACACTGTTTCCAGCACAATATTTTGGAGTCTGATCCTCTTTTCCAGTCTCACTGTCTATATTAGAGTTTAGTTCAGCTGAATTTTCAAACATGGAAAATAGTCTCTTGACCCCCCATATACACCAGCAAATAACTCTTCTATATATATTTCTGCAGCTTCAATGGCCCTAACAACAATGCTTCTGAATATATTCAGAGCTGCCAACACCCTTTGAGAAAAAGAGCTCTGATTTAAACAGACAACAAGATGTTGTGCATGATCAGAGGGTTGTTTCAATACTGATACATATGGACATCCTGTCTCAAACATTTCTCTCTGTGGCTGATTGTAATGATGAACAACAGCAGCATCATGAGTGTTGGACATTGCACATGAATGTGTGAAATGAAAGCTGACATTCTACATGTTTATAGCATGCCAAAATACATTTCTACGTGGATGTAATTTATACCGGGTTCTAACTGTAACCTTAACCCTTACCTTCATAATAATCTGAGTATACTTCTAGACCTAAAAAGGCAAGAACAATAGCAAGTGTGTAAATTATGCCATTTTAAACATACCGTATGTCTCCATTGGCTGTGGATTTGATCTGCAGGCTATGTCTTTATTGTTAGTTCCTCATGCAGTGTGTAATTAGGATGATGCTTAAAGACACACTCTGTAATCCAAAATGTAAACAACATTTTTAAAAAAAAGTTTTCAAAACTTGAATCTTTCAATTTAACTGACAGCTCTTTATACAGAGACAAAGATTTCACTAGATGACAACAATATCAATTTTTTCTGATGTTAAATGTCTGTTTAATGTGTGTTATCCCAGCAGGTTTATATTTTAGTTATGACCAACAGAAAAACATACAAAAGTCAAAACTTTCATTCATGAGCCAAACATCACAATGCACTAGCCCAAGATAAAGAACTGAGGATTTAGTATTTCAAATGTTTTGTTAATCACTGTCAGAGCAGGTGGTCACACAAAGAGGGCCATAAGGTTAAAAACCTTGGCTGGGAACTCTGTATGAAGTTTGAATGTTCTCTCCTGGATGAGAGAGAGCATCTCCTTCTCTTTCATCTCCTAACATGCAAAGGATAAGCTGGAATAGAAGCTGGTATAGACAATGGATGATTAGCTTTATATCCTTTATATCAGTGATTTTCATCAGTTAAACAGATGAGTGACATCTCATTGTGTACGTACATTTGATTTATTACCAAACATCTCTAATCAGTTGCCTCTGCTGAGTCAGGGACTTTAGAAAAATCCCATGAAATTTAATGAGACTTTAATTAACACTTTAAACACTGAGGCCTGTCAAAGCTGTAAAAAGTGCCACTCTTTGTTTTCTTCTCCTTGTCATCGTTTCTGGATTTTATAATAGGCTAATATTGCTTGATGAACATAAAAACTTGTCATATCAAGTTACATCAAAGTTACTTATTTAAACATTCATTTTCCTTACACTGTCAAACAGCACATTTGTTCTTTACAAACATATGTACATATTTACAAGCTATGCATATTTACATGGTCTGCATCAGCAGGTCTACTGGCACTAAAAGCTATTAGCCTCAGCACAATGGGTGCCAAGGACTCCCCCTGTGCTACGCCCTAACCTTGGAACTCCATCCTTCTCACATCTGCATACTGGACCCTAGCACATGATTCACAACTGTTCTGAAAACCCATTTTTCAAAACTAGCTACTCATTTCAACTGCATCAGATGCTTCTTTTTTTCAATGTCAATCTTACCCATTTCTGAACTATTGCATGTATCACTGAAGATTACACCAATGATTTATTACTGCTTGTAGATTATTGTTGGCACTGAGTGTCATGAAAGTCACTTTTCAATTAAATGTATTAGTATTTGTATTGGTTCTTGTTCATCTCCGATAATAATAGGTTTCCACTTACAGTTATTGACTATCTCGGTTCCACTGTCTTGTCATCTTGATCTCTTTACTGATATGCTGCTCAATCTACCAACTCTGTCTTTTAATTGGTCCATTTTATGGCTGCCTGGTTGTCAGGACAACACACAGGGTNTATTGGTTCTTGTTCATCTCCGATAATAATAGGTTTCCACTTTCAGTTATCGACTATCTCGGTTCCACTGTCTTGTCATCTTGATGTCTTTACTGATATGCTGCTCAATCTACCAACTCTGTCTTTTAATTGGTCCATTTTATTGCTGCCTGGTTGTCAGGACAACACACAGGGTTAGGCACTGTCTCCTAATGACAAGCATGAGTTAAAACGCGCTTCCCCCCAGGTGATGGGAGCACGCCTCTGCATCAATTCCATCATCATACAAAATAAATCATCTGTGAGACATGAGGAGAGCATGCCCCTGCATTGAGATGAAATTAAATAAAGCAACAGAGAGGCAACNGGTGATGGGAGCACGCCTCTGCATCAATTCCATCATCATACAGAATAAATCATCTGTGAGACATGAGGAGAGCATGCCCCTGCATTGAGATGAAATTAAATAAAGCAACAGAGAGGCAATGGACACAAAGAAAAAGTTTCGACCTGACTGCTGTTGTTAACATGTATGCTTATTATTCAGCTACAAGGCCTCAGTCAAGGTAGCCCTGATTGCCTATTCATGCCTGTGGAACACTAAAGAATGAATCATTTAGTATTAATGGGAGCTCCTCTCATGGATGTCTGAACTCAAATGAGTTAATGATTTAATGCAGTAATATCTAAATCAAACATTCATTAGCACTTTTACTCCATTTTCATTTGTCAACATTCATCATAGCCCAGTTATGCTCATAGATATTTTACCAGGGCTGTTCAGCATAACTACACTATTGTGTACCATAATGTGAGTGAATTGCGATGTGTTTTCTCTGTATTTGTGGCAGAATGGAGGCTATTCAGATTTATTCTTGCTATTGTCCACATTCATTTGTCATTAGTGCACAGTATGTGTTCTCGCGTTCATGCTGACCTGTCTCTGGTAGTTTCCAAGACAACCACATACTACTCTAAAGAAAGAAGACGGTTTATTATTGCTGCAGCATTTTGAACCTGCCCATTATTTGTAAGCTCCTTATAGAAGACTAGAAGACTCATTTTGTCGGGATTAAGCAGTATGGAGAGGTTCGGTATAATTATAGATCCAGAGCAGATGAGGACATTGTGNTGAATGATGAGTGTGCGTGTGTGTGTGTGTGTGTGTGTGTGTGTGTGTGTGATTGTACATATGTGTGTATGATTATATGTATGTGTGTGTTTTGTAAGGAGGTCTGCATTCATGTATGTGGTCTGTGTTACAGTTCCTGTTGTTCGTCTTCTCCTGTTTGAGGAAGGCTGCTTGGGACTACGGTCGCCTAGCTCTGTTGATGGAGAATGACAGGTAAATCCCTCACTCCCTGGCTATCTTACACTCAAAACAGTCAGATACACCCGCCCCTCAATGAGCCATGTGAACATTTAAGATGGAGAAATAATCCCCAGTGGAGCCAGAGTCCTGATGCTGCAGCCTCCAGTTCCCTCTGCTGAGTACAAGAAGTACTGCACAGGAAGAAAACCACTGCTCTGCACTGTGCTTTAGAGCTGCTGGGATTTGTTGTTATTGGTGTGATGACTGCAATTTTATTCATTTATTCTATCAACTGTGAAACTGAAATCTCAATGTGTTCATACAGGTCAGATACATACCCGATCATTTACATTTTTTGTGAAAATACAATGCTTTAGATGGAAAGTTGTACTCCATTCAGATTAAATTTAATATTTTTTTTGTTTCACTGAAAGTACAAATTAATATTGTTAATAAATATATTATTATTATTATATCCTGTAGTTTCTTATTGTCAACAAATATCACCAAAAGACCAAAACCAACAACATTTAAATCTTTCTCTCATTATTTTCCCACATCCCTACCTTATCTGCAACACCCAGCTTGAGTCCATTTGTTTCTTAGAGAGACCTAAATGTGTTTAAATTAGTCTCTGTACAGCTACGGGGCTCTACAGAAGAATAATTTATATCAGGCCTTAGTTGGGACTTTTTATGGGGATCATTTCATAGTTAGTTTTGTTCTTTTTCAAGTGATTTTCACAGAAAGAAAAATATATAATATTAACTGACTTTTCCTTTCAACAGTTAATCAGTTATTAAATATATTCTCAATGTCAAAAAAAATAGTTTAAGCACTAATTCATATACCTTGATGATTACAAAATGAGTCCAGCTGTCTCTATGAGTCTACAGCTGTTTTCTTCTGCTTGACCTGAATCACCTCTCCAAAGGAGTGCAGGCTTGATTGATTCTGCCTGACCGACAGTGGCTTCATAGCACTCGAGGGCAAGCTNTATACCTTGATGATTACAAAATGAGTCCAGCTGTCTCTATGATTCTACAGCTGTTTTCTTCTGCTTGACCTGAATCACCTCTCCAAAGGAGTGCAGGCTTGATTGATTCTGCCTGACCGACAGTGGCTTCATAGCACTCGAGGGCAAGCAGCATCTGTGTGTTTTGCCAAGCGGTCTTCTCTCGTACTAATTCAATTATACTGCTTAATTTGACATGCTGTTGAACTGTCAGCGGTGCAGCCACAGAGAACCCAATCATCACTGGCTTTATTGGATTGGGATATGTTGTATGTGCTTTATGTCCTTGATATATATAGGCACACAGAAGGATTGCATGGGTTGGATGTTTGCAGCAGTGATTTCCTTTAAAACTCTGAGTTAAATATAGGATGCATTGATACTGTATTGATTGTTTCAGGACAGTTAATGTAATGATCTTGTTTTTTTTGTGTATGCTGTCTTCCCACTTTAGTCTCACATCTCTATTTTATGGAGAACCAAGTGAGAAAGAGAAGTCTCCATCTGAATCCAGCCCCTCTGATTCTGAGACAAAGGACATGGTGAGTTCTATCCAGTACCCAGTTTTACTTCCTACCTCCTAAAAGAACAAAGGAACCCTTAACAGTGCTTTCAGATCAGTTAAAGGTACTCACTGTGATCTCTGTTTGCATTGAAGTTGTACAAATACAGTATGTTGAATGCATCTCTTACCCATAAAATATTTACAAAATCTTCTTCACCTTTTAACCTTTTTAACCTGAATCGTGAACAGTTCTGAGTTCACATCAGCTTGTGGTCATTCTCTGAGGCCTTTCATTAAAGCCGCACAAATCAATATTTTCATATAAACAGAAGATCAACTGTGTAGTGTAAAAGGCTGNTGAGGCCTTTCATTAAAGCCGCACAAATCAATATTTTCATATGAACAGAAGATCAACTGTGTAATGTAAAAGGCTATGATTCCACATAGTGATGAATCCACAGATAATCATATGTACAGGTCTTTTAGTTCCTAGTTTTGATTTTACAGTTTGCAAACTGATTATATTAAAAGCACTGGTCATTACCTACCTGGCACCAAACTGGAGACAAACATAGTACAACTTCTAATGCATTCTACTAACACACAATATCAGCTTAATGTTATTAGCACTGAATATTTAGTCTTTTTTTGACATAGCTAGTCAATTACTACCAGCTCTCAGAAAATAATACATGAGAATAAGTTATTGTTAAATATGCTTCAAGAAAATTAAATGAAAACACCGTATACCATATTCACCCAAAATTCTCTCCATTTTTTAGCCTTATCCACCAAGGAAGAGCCTCACTAATATGTATTTAGGCATTTTCATTCTGCTATTTTCATTAAATTTCTACTGGCCACCTCCACTATCCATTCTAATGCCCAGCTACCTTCAGCTCTCCTGCAGAATGGGAAAACCCAAACAAATCCACAACAAGCAATGGATAATATTCTACTGCTGATACTTTTACTGCTGGCCAGTGCACCACAGCAAATACCCTAATTATGAGCAGAGCAACTGAACCCTGGAAAGTCAATCAGTTGCTCATTGGCATTTTATCACTGAATGAGGACAAGAGAAGTTATAAATGTTAAAAGGTGACGACATGTGCTGTATATCCCCCTAAGGCAATGAATTATGTCACCCTTATCCTTGTGCACATGGATAATCATGCAGACACTGGTGAGACATACAAAACATTACAGACTCATCAAAACTCTGCTCTACAGTGCCACCAGTGGTTAAAACTGTACAGGGTACCTTTAATCACCATAATTACTGAAATACAAAACTGCAAACTGTGAACAAACAGACTCCAGCTGTTTGTTCTCAAAAACACAAACTATGATGGAGAAGGTATTATGAAGAAATAAACACTCTTATGTACAATACCACTGATGTTTGACAGTCTGTTAACATTTATTTACAGTAATTATACCAAAGTGTCACAGTTAATTTGTCAGTGATATATTGATGTTTAAAAATGCTGCCTGCTGCACATGTATAATAAAGTACACTTGTCTAAGATGGCACCATGTCAAGCCTTGTCATAGGAAAGTTTGGGTCATGACTCAGCTGGACTGTCTGTGACTCCATGACACCTGTGTGATAGACTTGAGGTCATTGCCTTCATGTTTATGATGGTGTAAGACAAAGAGTCAGACTGGAGTCATCGTTCAGTGCCTACACAAAGCTGAGGCTGCAGTAAAGTGGTTACTGTTCCAGGCTAGACCTATTAAATCTCCATCTCTGTGTCCCTCTGCAGACCATATTACTATGCAAGATAGTGGATTTATGCAAAAAGCCAGATGTGGTGTGTGTACATAATTCATCTTTAATAACCAATCCATTGGATGTTTTTATGATTCTCCTCTCCTTCCAGGGCTTCTGCTCATGGCTCACTTCTCTTTACCATATGAAGTAAGTACACAAGCAGCAGCAGTTGCCCTTGTAATTACTTTACCCTTCTCTCGTCTTAGCTCCCATCATTTTATTGTTCCCTCTGTCTTCAAAGCTGATGTCACCCTGAAACGTAAAGTCTCGTGTTATATCTCACTGAGCAGCAAAAACAAACAAGTCTGGGCTCACGCGACCACTGGTGCCGTGGTTTTCCCATTGAATATTTGCACTTTGCTCCAGTCTGACTGCACACAACAGATTTAGGTTTGTAAAAAAGCGATTTCCCCAGTGTCCATGGTTTCCATAGTATTATGGTGGAGTTTGGGTGCTTCTGTTTTTAGCTCTCGTGCCAGTGGCTCACGCTGGGAAAGTGCAAACCCACCCTGCAAGTTCTCGATGTGTGGGCTGTTATGAGACCAGCGTGTACCTCCTCTTCTTCGTCTTTTTTTTTTTTTTTTTCTATTTTATGACCCTGGGTTTCCTGAACCTCCTGTCTGGTAACCACAGGTTCTGACACCAAAGTGGTGGTGCCACACTTTTTCTCATGATGAGGTATAAGCTGAAGGCCCATTTGCCCTGGCTACATTAAGCTCTGATTACCATTACATCTGCATTTGTGGAATTTCCATCACAATAATTATTTCCTGTGTCTGACCTTCTGTCTGTTACTGTCCATTTAGAGAGTATGACATGTCTAGTATTGTCCCCTGAGAGCATCCCCTATTTCACACTTGTCTTTCTGTTTGTGCAGGGATGAAGAGATCCGTAGCAAGTGTGGTATTGACGCCGTCACATACCTATCCTTCCAGCGCCACATCATCCTGCTCATGACAGTGGTTTGCCTGCTGTCTTTGGCCGTCATCCTGCCGGTCAACTTTTCCGGGAACCTCCTGGGTATTTTGGTTCTCATATGATGGTCTGACTGACTGTGTGAAAGCCCAGGGATATCCTTAACCTCAGAAGAGGCAGACGGGGCACCTTGCAAGGAGAGAGGCCAGGCCACACAGAGACAATCACACACGTCTACATGCCAAAGGATTTGTTGGCTAAATGCACAAAAACTTTAAACAAGCTGTGGTGAAAGCTGAGAAAAGAGTGTCTCACAAAAACAAAATTAGATCAAAACTGAAATGGTCATTTTAACTCAAATCAAACTGTAAAACAATATAATCAGGCCAAACTACATAACAACACGCGCACATAAACACATACATAGACAAAAGCTGCACTTCATCTAAAGGAAGTTGCTAGCATACCAGTGGCAATTCATTCAAGAGCTATTCTAAGTTGGATTGTAGGAAGAGAAAGTGCTTCATTTCCACTCAACATACACATGTAGGTGTCAGGGGTAGGAGGGTGCATAAAACCAGCTGCCACATAGCAACAGAAATGCCTTTTGGCAGTTGTGTGCTTATTTTGTGGGAAGTGTTGAGTAAGCTTTTCCATAACAGGACAAAGGCAGGAGCCATTATAGGGTCTACAAGGAGCTGGGTTATCCACAGAAACATTTTATTACTGCTGGCTGTCATCTTATAGACCAGTGTGTCACCCTAGTCGTTAAATAAACCAACACACTTTGACAAGCTGCTATGGCAACAGCAAACAAATGGGCCCTAATTAAAACAGCAGAGTTAAGCATGACTGCGATGTTTGAATTTAGTGTGAAATTTCATTGAGATGAGTGAGGTTTCATTAAATTGGATGGATTTTCTCTGAATAGTGACATTGCTTCATTGTTGCTTCACCCTCCAGACAAAAGAGGAGGGGTTTCCTTTGAGTCATTTAGAAATTAAAACGTCTCACTCTCTGTCGTGTTGCATTATTTCTACAGGAGACAGTCCTGAAAACTTTGGAAAAACAACTCTGGCTAATGTTAGCGCAAAGTAAGTCTAACATTGCAGGAATGACACCAAATTGTATGAAAAATCACAGAACCATGGAAAAATATGGGGCAATCTATATTATTAAATTACAACAATGTTTCTGTGCCTTACAGGAACAGCTTTCTGTGGCTCCACAGCGTCTTTGCTTTGGTCTACTTCATCATCACATTGCTGTGTATGGCTCACCACTCGATACGGTTGGAGTACAGAGAAGACGAAAAGGTCTGTCACCAGGGCTTGGCCACTTTTCCACTGCAAAAACTGTCATATTCTCAAAACAATTTTTGTCTGTTTTTGAGTACCAAAATACTTAGTTTCTTCAAATAGGTGGAAAAAAAAATCTGTCAGTGCAGGAAAATTATTTCAACTTGTTTTCAATACAAATCAACTTTTCTATCCATTTTTAGAAATTAGCATCTGTGTCGTGATAGAAGACAGAATAAATCAAGAAAAAAAAGCACTTAATTTTGCAAAATTCTTGAAAGAAATTGAAATAATAATTAAAATTCTGGGTTTTTTTTTAATTATTTTAAGTATACCTTGGGGTATCACATACTTTTCCTGGTCAACAGACATGTAGCATGTGGCCAATCTCACACCAAGGACATTGCAATCACATAGGCCCTCAAGGGTGCCTCCAGAATTTTTTTCACTTCTTTTGAGAAATAAGATAATGGGTAAAAGTTTATACAAATAATTTATTTGAGTTCATTATAACATATTCAATATAGTCCTTGCCTTATGTGTTACAGGTAGCTCGGACACTGATGATTACGTCCATACCCAGAGAGATCTCTGACCCAGGACTCATCACCAAACACTTCCAGTACACATGTTTTCTTCTCTATTTTATTGTCAAGTCAAGTTGAGAGTTGTCTCAGTTGAAAGATAATTGTTACAAGGAAACGCTGACCGCATTTTTTGTGAATACATGCAGGCACGATCTCAGTATGTTCATTTTGATTCAAACCTTTTGCTCCATTCACTAGTGAGGCCTACCCCAGCTGTACTGTCACTGATATCCGTTTCTGCTTTGATGTTCACAAGCTGATGAGGCTGGACTTAGAGAGGTGCAGTAGTAGCTATAAATATAGTAAAGTGCTGTTTGTGATCAATACCATGCTCTTGTCTGAGGATGTTGTCTTTTCTAGGCGCAAGGCGATGAAAGGCAGACTGTACTTCGCCACAAAAGCCCAAAAAGACGGGAAGATAATGATCAAGACTCATCCATGTGCTCAAATATTCTGCTGTGACATTTGTGGCTTTGAAAAGGTACATTTTATCACCATTATTCAGATTTGTTAGCAACTTTCTTTGAGTTTTGATGCACAGAAAGGATATTACCACTTGATGGCACTGCAATCCAAACGTAGGTGACAACACAGAGTCTCTTGCCTCTGTAAATATGAAATCTCTGAGTGTGAAAGTCTGAGTAATGTGCCCTCTAACTTTCTCTGCAGGTGGATGCAGAACAATACTACAGTGAGCTAGAAGAGAAGCGCACCGACGAGTTCAATGCTGAGAAGAACCGCATCTCTATGAAGCGGCTGGGCATTGCCTTTGTGACTTTCCGTGATGAGAGGATGACTGCTGTGTGAGTAAATAACAGCATGGGATTGAGGTCCGCTCATCACATAAACCCTGTCACGGCAGAGAGCAAACCATAAAAAGACACAAAAGCAGGCATTACTGAGTGCTGATGTAGCTTTCTTCACCACTTTTGTACAACTTGTTTTGTTTTCTAGCATTGTGAAAGACTACAGCCGTGTGCGCTGCCATCGCAGACCACAACAGTCAAGCATCACCACTGTGGTGCAGTCGCACAAATGGGGGGTCAGCTATGCACCTGCTCCCAGTGATATCATCTGGTCAGTATGAACATTACCACAACTCAAACTGTGTACTTCTGTTACTTTTTAAACATCAATACCCCAGTTTTCTTATGCAAATTTCTGCAATAGGGGCAGACCAACATTTGCACCTAAAGGCAATTTATTAAACTAACTTGCACATCTGTGAACTGTAGTTAGAAACCAGAGTACCCAAAGGAAACCCACACAGACACATATTTCAAGTGTAATATCTAGTTATACATGCCTAATGCATCATTTAAACACATTTCCCTGTAATTAAGTCTGGCATATTTGGTATCTTTGCAAACCTCAGGATTGTAACTAGACTTTGAACCAAATTTCTGTAGGATTTAATAATACTCATGCAGCATGAGTTTGTAACAATGGACCTCAAAAGGTTTGTGGGTTTGTGGGTTTTATATCTGCATTAATATTACTGTTGGTCGTTATTTCCGAGCTCTCTGTTTATCTTTAAGAAAATGAAAACACTAACATTCAAGATGTATCAGTGTGTTGTTGTGTGTTGCAAGTCTCAAAGGAGTAACACTGTTTAAGGCTTGTTCCTTGTCAGTGATTGGATTAGCTATAATGCATGTTTCTTATCTTGGAAGGCAAAATGCAGCAGTGAGATTATGTAACAAATGAGTGATGCATATGTGTTTTACCGAAGAGATGGTAGTGTTCACTGTGTGCTTCATGGATGACTGGCTGCTGTGTGTTTTCTGTATGGATGTGTTGGACTAACTAGATTAGTGGAGCAATCGCAGGCTGTGGGGTTGAGCAGGGACATTTGTTCATGACATTTCTTCATTAAAACCGAGTGTTGAAGTGTGCTGTTCCCAACCTGCTCTCTGGTCCAGTCCAGTGTAATGGAAACACACTCACTCCCTCCTATACAAGAGATGACTAGCTGGCTATTCCAGGCTTATGCCAATACATAGAGAACATTCATGTCAGAGGAAAGAAGTGAACTCCTTTCTGTGTTAACTGTCCTGTCACTAGGGAAAACCTGTCAGTGTGTGGATCTCGCTGGTGGCTCTGCTGTGTTCTCCTCAACATCCTCCTCTTCCTGCTGCTCTTCTTCCTGACCACTCCTGCTATCATTGTCAACACCATGGACAAGTTCAACGTCACGAGGCCTGTGGAGAGTCTGCGGGTCAGGGTTTGAGATTGAGTTGAACAGCAATACCTTAAAGCTACTTTTTGATCCTCTTCAGCTCCATTAATTAATTGCTTTTCTGTCCAATACAGAGCCCTGTCATTACCCAGTTTTTCCCAACCCTCCTGCTGTGGGCGTTTTCAGTTCTCTTGCCCTTCATCGTCTACTACTCAGCCTTCTTTGAGTCCCACTGGACCAGGTACTCACCAGTCATCAAGCACAGCTCTCCTCTCTCCTCTGAAATGGACATGCCTGTCCTTTGCTTCTTCAAATGGATCCTTCATGTGTAGCTGTCTTCCTCTCAACTCTTAGTATTTCTTTTTATTTTTTTTATCTCAATATATTTTTTCTCTTTCACCCTCTTGCTCTATTTTACTCTGTCCCCTCTCTCCCTCCTTTTCTCTGTCACTCTCCCCGCACTGTTATTCTGGACAGGTTGTCATAGAGATCTCCATGTGAGGATAATGATATGCACGTAGTCACCATGCGCTGAGGAAGCGGTGCATGGTGACTAGCAGGAGGAGGAGCAGAACAGCTGTGCATAAGGAGACAACCTCATGAAGCACCTATGAGCACCCTGTCTTTACATAACCACCCCCACAAATGTGTTGTGCAGGCGTGATGTGCGAAGGACCACATGCAAATCAACTGTTAACTGGAGTGAAAAGTGTAGTTTGTGCTAATGAGTCCAACAGTCCCCGTAAATGTAAAGTCAAATGACTTTACTTTACGTTGTTTCACATTATGTATTAACCATGTTGAAGGTGTTTTTATATATTTATGTATGCATTGCGCAACAATGTTCTTACATTCCCCTATCATTTGCCTTATGTCAGATCTGGTGAAAACCAGGTAACGATGCACAAGTGCTTTTTTCTGCTGGTCTTCATGGTCATCATCCTGCCCTCACTTGGTCTGTCCAGGTACATCTACCATAGATACACAGACTCACTGCATACACACAATATGACCTCTGTTCATATAAACAAAAATTGAGTGCAGTGCTTTTGACTTAATCAACATTCAAATTTTTAGAAGTATATCCTTGTCATATTTTATTCTTTTTGTAGTCTGGATCTGTTCTTCACTTGGCTCTTTGATGTCAACTTCCTGAATGAAAGCGATGTCAAATTCCAGTAAGACTTTTCTTTTCTGTTGAAAAAATATACCAATAGCAACAGGGCTCCAAAAGTGACATTCCATAATCATGTATCATCTTTTTCCGTGTGCAGGTGTGTGTTTCTTCCTGACAATGGTGCATTCTTTGTAAACTACGTGATTACATCCAGCCTGATTGGCACAGCTATGGAGCTACTTCGTATCCCGGCACTGACTGTGTATGCCCTCCGCCTCTGCTTTGCTAAGTCCCAGGCTGAGCGCATTCATGTCAAACGGGTTAGCTGACAGTTTCATGCATATCTCATGTTTTCATGTGGTGTTTGTTACATTGTGCTTGGATTTCAGATTTACTTATTGTGTTTATGTTCTTGGCTGCAGAGTCAAGCCTATGAGTTCCAGTTTGGCCTTGAGTATGCCTGGACCATGTGTATCTTTGCTGTCAGTGTGACCTACAGCATCACATGTCCCATCATTACACCCTTTGGTGAGCAACACACAGTGACCCTCTTCCTTCTATCTCTTTTTTTTTTCTTTGTGTATGTATGTGCTGTCTCTCAAAATGTAACCTCACTCTCCTCTACTGCCTGCCAACCCGGTGCAGACTGTGTGAATTTGCTGCTGTAGTCCCAGACACCCAGACACAGTGAGTTGTGAGCCAGACGCCCACTCTGCTCCTGTCTCTGCCCAGAGCTCAACAAGCTTCTATTTACTTCTGCAGTCAGATCCTCAGTCCGAAGAGGCCCTTTCATACATCATACCCTGCTATTCTGTGTATCTGACCTGTGCTGTTCTGGCACTTTAGGCATACAAGCATTTTTCTGAAGCAGAGTGGAGGGAAGTTTAGGTTAAGATTTATTTTTCACATCCCAATTTTTAAAAAAAAAAACACCCAGTAGTTTCATTGTAAGATGATTATTACATTTAATTTTAGTGAAATGTGTCACAGATCCTTGGACAAAATTTATATAAGATATATAAGATATCACAATAATGTATCACTCCAGGATTTTCTATCTCTTAGCCAATTCAAATCATGTACACTAGCTTTAATGGTGTCCACTATTCACATAATGCTGCCAGGTTTATTTTTTCCTGCAGCTGTTTTCCATGTGCTTTCTTCATTAATACATACTAATACTTATAAGTCTATGTGTGTTATCATGCCTCTTTAGGTCTGCTCTATGTGATCCTGAAGCACATGGTGGACCGATACAATATCTACTATGCATACGTTCCCACCAAGCTCAACCAGCAGATCCACAGAGCAGCCATCAGCCAGGTTATCTTGGCTCCCATCCTCTGCATGTTCTGGCTGCTCTTCTTCTCAGTTCTCAGATTGGGTATGTATCCACCGCCATGTCTAACCTAATACAGTTTCTATAACTGTCATCCTGTTACAAGTGTCAATGATGCTTTTCTCCCCCTTATCATCAAAGGTCCAGCTCATCCCATCACCATCTTCACCTCAGTGTCCCTGTTCTCCTGTATTGCCTTTTCCCTCTTCCGCTTGTGCCTTAGGAAGCAACCAGACAAGTCAACGAGCTACCAGGTCAGCTCTACTAAAACTTAATGAGATCATGTCAAGCTTTAGATTTACACATTTATCAGCTACACATTATCAGCATAGCTGATAAATTTCACATTCACAATTTTCTTTATTTCAGATGTCTGATCAGCCAGCAGAAGGGACGTTCACTGATGCAGACAGGAGTACTGTAACATCCACCACTGCCTCCAATGTACAGTACCATGCTTCCTATTCTTTATTATAGCCAGTGCAACATTAAATAACATTATCTGAAATGATCCTATTACTGTAATCTTCTGCAGGTTTCCTATTTTTATGGCAGCTTTTTGGTAGTTTCTGTTGACATTTGGTTGAGATTGATAGCCAACATCAGGCTAAGATCGGCCATTGTAATTGAAAGAGATTTCCATACTGGTGCATTTAAGTGCTTTTTGGAAGCTCTGACATCTGAGTCTTTTTTTCTGCACAGTGTTGCATTTATGAACTAAAGAAGTCAGAATAGCAACAAATAAATAGACACGAATGTTGTGATGAAATTTGATAGCTTCTCTTGAGTACTCCATAAGATTCACACCCATACCTATAAACAATGGTAATGTGCAGAAATATGTAATTTGTAATGGATATGTAAAACTTGCAAAACCATCAGTGCGCCCTTTCAAAGCATAATGGTCATACTGTATTGTCTGTGTTTGCTTTGTTTTTTAGACAATATCCAGAATTATACATAATTTTCAGAAATATACAGCATAAGATCTTAACTTTGTATGTTGTTACAGGTGCATGTATATTATGTTACACTGATTGTCTACAATGCAATAGTCATGATATATACACAAATTTGTGGATAATTACTTCCTAAGTGTAGGGTGGGAAAACAAACCCAAAATTAGTGAAACTCCTCAGTGATTTTCTGTGAGCGTGAACTATATGTTCATCTTCCTTCAGCTGTTTGTGGCGTCCGTGTTGCTAGAGCCAGAGTTGGCTTTGACTCCGATGCCTTCCCCAGCTCACCACGGCTATGGTGCCATGGCCAGCTCCCAGAGTTCAACACACGGCGCAGAGGAGGAAGAGGAGGGTGAGGAAGACCATGCCCAGACCCATGAGACTGAGCTCCAAGACCCCCCAGATCCCTATTGCTCCAGCACACTCATGGACAGCCCTGTGAGCTACCAGTAATACCAAATCACCCAAGCTGATTTCCATGTGTCCTTCACCTGGGGAACACAGATTGCTAAATGGCGCCATGCTGCGTTTTTGCGACTGACCTCAGATTCCAACTTAGCTGCCTCACACCCTGAGACTAGACTGGGCTTGTTATGACAAAAAATGGATGAGGATAACAACTTCTCTTCAGAGTCGTGATGAGAATACAGGGGCTGGATCCATGTAAACATCAATATAAATGGGTAGACAACAGTTTGCCAAGCATCTTCTGAATATGAATTGTGGACATGAACCGTACATCAATTTCTACTGAAGTTTCATTAGTCTAAACAGATTGTTTTAGTTAAACTATTGGATATTCGATGACAGGGATTCCATCTTATTATCTTTTTTTGTAAGTGAAAAGTGATTAAAAGTAATGAAGGCTGAGATGGAATTGCCTTTGGGTACCAGAAATACTCTGTCCATGTTGTACCACTTGGACATGAGTGGAGGAGAAAGTTCCCATCAGAGTGGGTGGTGTGAGCAGCTTTGCCCCAGCAGACTGACAGAGTGGTCTGGGCATGGGTGATATCTGGTTCCTCGGCAGCAGAGCGCAGGAAGGCTGAGGGTGAGGGCAGCTAGTTGTGAAGCCATCTGCAGTGAGAGAGCAGACAGACGGAGGGCCGAATGTAACTCAGAGATGTACTGTAATATATGTACACTCTCTGTGGAGGCACAATCAGCACGACTGTACCTGGAGCTTTGTTGTAACTATTGTCAATTTAAGGTTGCTATTTTTGCTACAGTATTTTTGGTGTTATTGATATTGTGCTTTGGGCTTGGAAATTGGCCAAGAATTTGCAGAGCTGATCGATCTTAATCAGAGTATTTCTTCATCTTTCTGTTTTGATGCGATGCAACTGCATTTTTATTCATTTATTTTAAGTTCCACATGATGGAATTGCAATGTTTTTGTAATATGCCATGAAGTTTCCTTAATCTTATTGCAAGACAAAAATGTGGAAATCTATTGGAAAAATGTAACCATTTTTGGTAATCATGTTGAACCTGAGTGCACCCAACAAAACCATTATATTTACATATTTTAAATGTGAATTGCTGAACATCATTCTTTTGCTATAATGGCTCCACAGTCATTTATCATTTGTGTAATGTTGGTCAAATATTTGTGTGCTAAAAAAATAATTTTGTTATGTCCCAAATATAAACAGCAAATTCAAACAGTACAAATTTATGCCATCATCTAAGTTGCATCAGCCATTCCACTGCATGCTGATTGCATTGTATTTATGCATTTATATCCTTGTCCTTTAGGTCAACTGTCCCATGTGCTAATCTCATTGATTTACATTAAGTCTGTATGTTTGCTAGTTTTATATTCTAGGGCTTGTGCTGTGAATTTTTTTTTTAAATGAAAGTGAATGTAAACTGATTTTTAGTTAGTCATGTCTCTTGCTGTGCCTTGAAGAAAACACTCCCTTTTGTGTGACAATCCAGCATGGCCTGACATATGCTGCATGGACTGAGAACTGAGGAGTAGGAAAACAAACCAGAGATGAAGATACAATAACAAACATGAAAAACACTACCCAGAGTGCAGTGCATTTAATTTTATAAGGTGGTGGATAATTTCCTTAAAGTTCTTTCTTTCGGCAGCAGACAAGCAGTGGGCTCATTCAGACAACACTAAGCTATTGACAAACAGCTTTTGAACATACTACGTGGTCTTCATCATCATCTTCATTTTCATTAATCAGTAGATGTTAAAACCTTCCAATATTTTTGGAACCCAACGGCCTTTTTGTCCATTTTGGTTTAAATATGGAGCTTGAGGGTTCATTCTTGCCATTCATCTCCACTCAAGGTCTATTTACTCTTTTCTTTCCCTAAGCTTTCAAGAATGAACTATGAAGGTCAACCATACAGCCAACAGGAGGAGCCCTAAGGGTGCACAGAATAAAAGAAAGTCTGAACATTTACAGTTCTGTGATAAATTAGTCACTACGATTCGGATGAAGTAAGTAGACCTAGAGTGGACATGATTTTGTCAAATGCTTTTTTCAAGATCAAGAGCTAACTGTAAAGCTAAACACTAAGATAACCTTCTGTGTGTCTTTATGTCACAGCCGTCGTGTTGCTTTTTAAAGATGTTTTGTATTGTGGCCTTGTTGGTGCCTTGTTGGTTTGATTTCAGTCAATATCTATTCAGTTGTCAGCTGCTGTATTATTTGATCATACAGATCATTTAAGATGTATGGCCAAGCTCACTGTAGAGGATAAAAAATATATTTGAAAGTTATTTATCCAGTGTCATTGCCTTGTCTGATTTGTGCTTCATTTCAGCACTTTTGTTGATCGGTTCACCCGAATCTCTTGTTGTTTGGTATCGGCAACAATACTTTATTTGTAGCTCTGAAAGTTACCCAGTGAAAGAAATTCCTTGCAGTGTCACCCACATTTACAGAAGTCCATATCTGAGAAAGATTTATTAGGATTTAATCATATAATACTGTGTGTTATGTCTTATTTTTCAGTTGTAGTTTTTTTTAATGATGGCTTATTATTTAATGAAATTAAATGTATTTGTCTCATTTTACAAGAAATATAATTCTAGTTTCTCATGCTACATAAAACACATGAAAGCTGGCAGCAGTATGAAGTGGTCAGTGCAGAGGATCATGAAGTAAAATCTACTTGGAAAAAAAAAAACATCAAAGAGCATTGCACAGTTTCTTCCTCTGAACCGCCAACATGTGTGGGTTACTCTTGCAGAAGCTTGTTTCACAGGTTATTAAACTCGCTTTCCTTTGAAAAATACATAATAAAACCCATTAGGGTATTCTTAGCTCTAATGACCATACAAGAAAGGATTGTCCATTTTCACTCTCAACCAGTTTTACTGTATGCTGTCACATCTGTTCATCTACTGTTGGCTTTGCCATCAGAGGTCTATTTGTAGGTACATTTGTTTTCCAGGTCTGTCCATAACTTTTTACTCTTGGTTATGAAATTTGTGTATTATAAATACTTAATTTTATGTGACTAGCCTATCGTAATTGAGGGTTGTTATAGCTCCAAGAGAGTTGGGGTTAAGTGACTAACTTATAGATCCAGGCAAACAAGTTTTGTCTGTCAAAAGTGAAGTGATCTGAAATTAAAATTAATTCAGCCCAATCTACTACTGTGCCATGAACTCTATTACTCACCTGTGCTGTGGTCTATGGGGAAGGATTTTTAAGAGGCAATGAGTCAGACTTCACAAGGTAAGTAATAGCCTACCACAAGGGTTAAAATACACAGGCTGCTTTCTAGAAATGTGATTAATGACCAGCGTTAAAATTTATCATGTACAGAAAATAGTTTTTGTTAATAGTTTTTAGAAAATAAGCTTATTTACGTTCATGCCAAGAGAGATGAGATTGCACTTATATTTTTATCCAGTAAATATGAAGCTACAACCAGCAGTTAGCTTATCTTAGCACAGTGACTGAAAATAGAAACATAATGCTATCTAGTTTTTCAAAAATAACAATAATTTGGAGGTTTATGGGGGGAGGAGGCAGTTGTTGCTGAAATATGCTGCATGGACTGAAAACTAGAGAGTGGGAAAACAAACCAGGGATGAGGATATGATGACAAACACATAGAAAAACTTCAAATCTGAGAGTGCGCTGCTTTTCATTTTCTCTAGTGAATGGGGGATTTCCTTACAGTTGTTACAGTGAGCTCATTCAGATAACACTATGTTACAAACAAACAGCATGACAGACCATTTTTTGACATTTTAAGTATCATCACTCAAGGGCTACTAGTATTTCTGGGACTGCTAAGTCACTTTACGTGTGGAAGTTACTGCACCCGACCAAGAAAAAGTCCAGCACAGAGCCCCTTTATTCCATTTTTGTATGAAATAAACAAAGATGGTTTGAATACCAGTCAAATGTTTGGACAGCTCTTCCCATTCACTTGAATAAGAAAGAGTGTCCAAAGTTTTGAATGTGGCAATAGGGGATGGCAGGTGAATGACATATTTGGACATACCCAGGCCAGTTAACATTAAGCAGATGGGCTGCTGACAGTAGCTTCATTTTTACTGCACTTACATGAGAGTTTATGAATCCTGACATCCAACTATCAGCCAGAAAGCAAATAAGCCCAAAATATTGAATTATTCCTTTAGTATCTGACAAATTGTCACCACCTATATCAGTTAAGAAGAGACAGCCGTTTAGCATTTAATGAATGCATGTTCATGGCAGCTTAGTGTTTGAGGGAGTGTGTCTGCATACAAACCAGCTTAAGGACAAGCCTCTGTTCATACTACAGATCTCAGCGGCCCATGAAGCCACATCAGAACATGGATTGGTCAATTAATTGCATAAGCATTTGTATTTATCCATACCACATTGGAAAGCAGTATGCCATGCGATGACAGCTGTTCCAGTAAAATGGTGTATGTGTATGGTTTTCCTGAGAATTCTCACAATGGATAGATGTCATTTTCTTGCAGTAAAAGGGTTTGAAAATAAGAGGCATTGGTGGGGTATATACATAGAGTGCTTCTTCATTACCAAGAGTTACAAGAGAAGAAAGAAAAGTCCATGACATTTCCCCTGTCACCCCTGGCAACGGCTAAGAGCATGCTTCTGAATGAAAGGTGAATTCCTCTGGGTATGTGGCGCCGCTCTCCTTTCTGCTGCCCAGATGCTTAGAATAGAAAATGTCTTTGCCTCCTGCTGAAAGCATATTGTTACTCCCATATGGGTTAGTTTCATCATGCTAATGTAGTTTAATAAGTTGGTGTTGTTTAGGATTTACATAATATTAAGGCTTAATTAAGCATCAGTAGTACAATATTTGAACTTTTCTAACACAGTTTATATTCTTTTGGCAAAGTTGTGTACTTGGATTTACATTCTGTTTTCATTATGTCACAGGTCAGATATTTTATGGTAGAAAGGTTTGGCGGGAAATTGCAATTTTCCTTGACCTTGAAAGCAGTAGTTGACTAAATAATCTCAACACCATCATTTAATAGATGCTTTCAAGGTTTCTGTTGTATTAAATGATCTTTCTCAATCTAAAATCTCATTTGCTTAAGGTCATGTGACATGATGTGAACCACCTATAAGTGGACCTTGCAGTGACATTGTTTTATCAACTTGGTAGAAAATGTGTCAGAAGGGAATTACCCTATTAGATTGGAAAATATAAACATATTTGGGTTGCTTTCCTCATTACACAAAAGGTGTTAAGATGAAGCATCTAGTGAGCATATGAGGTCATTTCAGGTCATGTAACCATGGCTACCCCACCACCTAATAGTTGCATTATTTTTTTTTTTTTTAAGATTTTTTCTGGCACAGGCGCCTTATTTTAAATTAGATAGAAAGGAAATCATGGGAGAGGGGAGGTGTGACATGCAGCAAAGGAACTCTGGGATTTGAACCAGGGTGGGCTGTGTATGTGCAGAGCATTGCATATGTGGTATGCGTTCTAACCACTCTCGCACCTGAGCGCGCCATTCATATCATTTTTGGACAACCAAACATCTCACCATTAGAAATCAGTGGCCATTGACAGTGGATTTAATTGGGTACTCTGTTTCACACAAATCTGAAGAATTTCCAAAATATCTTTAAGTGATCAAATTTTAACATAAGTTTGTAGTTTGCTAAATAATAAACATAAGTTTATTGTTAACTATTTCCATAAAAAAACAAAACCTGCTCTTCTCCATAGTACAACATCCTATTGCATTAGCTGACATTTTGCTTCATTGCTATGAACACATCCAGCAAACGCCATCCGACTGCTGTGAGTATCCTGCTTACTAAAGCATTGGATGTGTATTAATCTATATCAGAGAATAGTCCTCAACAAATACTATTTACATGTCTTTAAGTTTAAAAAAAACTACAGTTCCCAGTTGTTTTAGACAATTACTGAACCTTATATTATATATATAGCACCTGCTGTTTCTTTTCACTAGTTGTACTTCATGTGTGTAGTAACAGTTTTGTAGTTGCTGACAGACAACCCAGTCCCGCTGTTGTGGTTTTGCTTTGCTGTCTAAGCTGATGGGCTTGTGTTGCAGGCTTCAGCTCCTTGAGAGGCATCAGAGTGAACCTCATTATCCAGAGCCTGCACGCTTGGTCAGTCAACTCCTCTCCACAGTATGATTTAAGATGAGTGAGTGATTGAGCAATGCCTTGCTTTCCTCCTTCAGCGAAAACAATCGCATGTGCACGCACACACACTCACAGACATGCACATGACTCTGGAGCATCACTTAACAGTTGCCATGACAACGTTTAATACCCTTTCATTCCAAAACACATTGCAGACTTTCTAAAAATAATGTATGTTATTTTTTCTCACAGACTCCTCTCCAGACGACAGCCTTCAGAGCAAATCTTTGTGCTCTGCAAGGTATGACTGTAGAGCCGTAAGGACCAATTATAAATTAATACAAAGAATCAGTAGGGACTAATTATAAATTTGCAAAACGAAAAGCTACTATCAAAATTACAGTTTTGACAGTAGCTTTGTTGATTGGTGACCTTTGAGGGGTTGTATCAATGTCTCCATGAAGTCCAGTGACTAGACGACTCTGGCTCAGTATATTTCTGTAAGCTGAAGAGACACATGGAGCACGGAGCCAATGTAAATACAGCAGACTCTCATTGGAACAGAGGGAGTGAGGATACTGCTGGCAGTGCAGGGAGACAGATTAAGGCCATGTCAGCCACTGCTCCAACAGCAGAACAGACAGCCAACTCATGGATGTGACTTACAATGATACAACCAAATTGTATATATGGGAGAAATGAGCCTTGTGTATTCAGATAAGTCATCATAAGGACTCTCCCTTCTGCATGTCTCTCATAACTACAGTTTCACCCATAGGACACACACACAGGCTGATATTCAAGAACAGACACATGCAAATATCTAAACTTGTTTTTGAGGGAAAATTAAAACAAATTAGTCCACACTGTGTGGACAGACTGGCAAATTTGTGCAATTTTTGGCAACTTTGTGATACTCTGAAAATATTCTTGATGTGACATTGTGCAGTTGCATGAGTAAGTGGGCTGATGTGCCTGAAGTCGCCCTCATCTCTGTAGCCAAGGGCAATGAGCTATTTGGCGCTTAGAGCTTATGTAACACGAGGAGATGGGCTGTCAGCGGGAACGAAATCAGGCATTGTGTGATTGATTTCAAACGCTGAAGACAGTGTTGCAACTACTATCAGTCTGACAAACAATCGGAGAGCAAGAGGAAAACACACTGACCTTATTTAGCAGTAAAATATCCACAGATCACTTTATTTAGTCTCAAGTAAGCACACAACAATTTTTTTTCTCAAAGTGTAGCATGGAAATCCAGTTTATAAAGGGTGCGTGCTTGCATTAACTCTAATAATGTCCAGTTGGTTGTTTTTTGTTTTTTTTTGTTTTGTTTTTGGTTGAAGGATAACTAGGTGAAGTCATGGCTGTTCAATAGCAGCTGATAATGATGAGGTAGACAGTGACACACCCAATATGAACAGGACTGGATGTTAACAGGATAACATCCAGACAGCTGTCAGCCATGCCTGTTAAAAAAAGACCTACTGTCAGCCAATTGAAAATAGAGACACAGGACAACAACCTGCATAGGGCCATGTACTGATACTAAGAAAAGAAACACTATAAACACACCACCTACACTGTCAGTTTTACAAACACTACATCTGTGGGCTGGAAAGAACAGACTGAACAGACCATTAAGGGATAAAATATATTCATATAAAACTCTGCTTTCATCATTTTCTGTCAAGATTGCACATTTAGAAATTGCCTAATAGCATATCATTGTGATTAACTGAAACCTATTCTGTCACTTTAAAGGCAACAAGTAGTTAAAATGAACATTAATCCTCACAGCTAACAGGTTTTTTTTTCTTATATTGGGTTTAAATTAATTCACTGGAAATCCATACAAGGTAATACAGCTGGTGGATACGCTGTACATCACATTTGAAGGAAAATCAATGCTTTTAAACTACACACACATTTCAGAATATAAAAATAAACTTTAGAAATGTAAACTCAGAATAAAGCGGTAACCACATATCAGCAGCTTGGATTTACAGTTGCATGGTGTTATTATCTAATACTTGGCGCACTGTTGCTAAGTTACTTGGCATTATGACCATGAATGTAAATAACAGCTGAGGATGATACATACAGTGTTATGGCAGCAATTATGATACACACATACTGGGCAGTGTTAGCAGACTATTATAACATATCAATAAAACAAGAGGAAAATTAAGTTCCCTTGTGTCATCATCAAAAAAAATAATATTCACTTCAAATTTTCATATAGAAGCTTAGAGGCCACCTCTAAAGCAGAGGTAATATTACATTTGTAGCCACAGCAACACAGTTAATAAGAATTATTGAGATAAGAGACTAAAATACAACAAAATTACTTTACATCAACGATGACTGGAAACTAACAGCAAAGGAAAAAAATATATAATTCCTTAAAGATGCCATTTACTTCCAAACTCTAAAAGTCACATAACAGTCTGTTGGTTAGAGTTTAACAGTCAGATGAAGCCTATTGAAATACTCACAACCTCTAGTGAGGGTTAGGGTTAGCATCACACACCATGTATAGTAAGGTGCACAAGGACGCTATAACAGTCATAGATCACTGAAGAAAGCTATCAGAGAGTATCAGTTCTTGTCAGTATCTATTGAAGATTATTTTAAAAATCTATTTTGCTCAATAATCAATAAATTAAAAGAACAAACAAAACAAAGTCTTGACAGAGAGTAGGTATAATCATGTGTAATTACCATAAAGAAAGACATGATTATGACTAAGGTGATAAATAAATATTCTTCACATTGCTTTGTCCCAAAACGTTGAACATGTTTTGTTAAGTGTCACTGTGTTCCAGTTTGATTAAGAGCTGCCAGTGCTGGCCACAGTAACCATCATCACAGTTTGAGTAGTGTGTGATGCCTGAATACAAGATCTAGTATTTCACAATTGTGCAACTTTTTTTAAGATACATCACAAAGACCACTACAGTCACTGTTATCATTTGAGTAGATATATCAAAGCCATTATGTACAAAGACTCAACAGTTATTCTTTGATGCCTTTTCTCAGGTCCAGACCTAGAGGAAGCAAATCAGGCTAGCTCAGACCCTCACAGCTGTACAGCAGCACTGCCTGTTAGCTAACAGCGAAGAAAATAAACTCTGTGACTGGTCGATCCGACTGTAAAGTGTAACCACACCATACATTTGCTACACTACGTGATGTACAGCAGCCAAAGCCACAAAGCTGCAAGTTACACAACCTTATTCCATGGCAACCACGTTGAGTGATTTGACAGCAACTGCTCAGCAGCTCCCACTGTGTGCCTCAATCAGCCTTGTCCTCGCCGTTCTTGGCCCACCCTCGGCTCATGGCTGCCACCACAATGCTGTACATGTTGAGCCATGCTTGACGCAGAGGCGCTGTGTAGGCCTGGCCCAGACTGCACTGCAGCATATAGAGAAGGGACTCACCCACCACCTGAAGGAGTCCAAAACAAACAAGTACACAAACACACAAGAAGGCACACACATATGGTCACGATTTTTTAACATCTCATTCATTTCAGAATTTGCTTTCTGAGAATTTTCTCTAAAGTTGTACTATTGGATGTTGTTCCTACAGCAAATGACTGTGTGTTGACTCCAATTGCCTGATGCTTCCTCCCAAGGTTGAGCAGAAAATCCTCCAAGGAGTGAAGGTCATCCAGGTGGCTGACTGCTGCATCGATTACAAGCATCACCTGCAATCAGACACATGCAAAAAAAACAGGTGCAGAGACACATACATACAAGCAAAGGGTTCATAATGGTGCATGAGAAGGGCTTCAAATGTCTGTATACTTGTGGTGGTCACTGTGGTGAATTAAGCTCACCTTAGTGACATGTTCCAGAAACTCGGGGCTGGAGAGGCAGTCTTGTGTGGAGCCACAGTTTGTACTGTAGTGGAAAAGACTGAGGAGCGCAGGGTCCAGCTCAAACAGTCTACCATAGACACATACCACACTATTCTATAGGCGTATACAGACAGCATGGGTTGCCAAACATCCACACAGACACAAAATCAGTGTATAAATCATATATTTACAAATCTCTCCTGCTAGTGTCTGATTTAGCGGCAGCTGTCTCAAAGTAAATTGTGGATTATTGCAGTCTGTCGCCAAGCAACAAGTCAAGCCTCCGGTCCCTGCATGGTGAACGAGTGTGCAGCAAAGGATCTAGCTTGATTCTCCTCCACACCTGTGTTACTTATTCTAACATCACAAATATTAAGTTACAACATAATAAAATAGTAAGACCCTATTATATCTGTACACAATGTTGTTAGCATGTATGTAAATGAAGGAATAATTGCACAGAGTGACATGTTAAATGGTTTTTTCCTCATATATGTGTATTACTCAATCTGAAGCATGCCATTTAAGTAGGACATTACCTGGAAAACATGATCACACCGTGAGGAACTTTATTCTTTCCCAGGCTCTCCCAGCTGCCTCGTATCAGCTCCTTGTCTTTCCCTGACAGCTTCTCCATCCTCCTGCAGGCTACAAACGTTGGACAAGTTCTTCTGGAGGGGGTAATGCACAACTCCTCTACAGGACAAGTAGTCTCAGTTTCCGGAAAGCCATGATATTCAAGTGAATCCACAGATGAAACTTCTTCCAACCTGGCTGGAAAACAAAGTGGAACAACAAGTAAGCTTAATACAGCTGATATGCAAGTAATGATTCAGATGTAAAAAGGGGTTGAGGGGGCAAGGCTGCAGGAGATATGATTTCCTAACTAGAGATGCACAAACATACTGTACCTTCTTGAGGTCAGTCTTCTCTCAGAACTTCTTCTGGTGCAGCGAGGTTCAGGGGTGTGTGTGTGTGTTTGTTTGTGTGCGTGTGTGTGTGTGTAATAGTTTGTGAGTGAGTGTGTTTGTGAGCATGCAGGCAGCGGCTTTGCCTACAACTGGTGCACTTGCTCTCTCTTTCCACTGCCCACGGTGCAGTCAGAGACAAGTTACTCTCTTATCTGTCACACTGGCTGCTATCTCTCTCCCCTTCCCGTTTGCCTCTTGATATGCTCTCTCTCCAGCAATGGGGATATTATTCATGACACTGAAGGAGAAAAAAAGGGATCTCTCTCTTCCAGTCAGGCTGCAGCGAGCCACAGCTCCTCCTGCAGGTGAACCATGGACTAAAACGTACGAGGACAGACACACTACAACATACACCGCACTTAACAAAAATCTTGGCCTTCATGCTCATACCTTACAATTAGGTGAATACAAATAAACAAAGAATCAAGATGAACAACAAAATAACCAGAAAACTCCACATCTGTCTTTTGCAATCGTTAATGTTTTAAGGCAGGTGACCCATATGAGGCCTATATCTTCTATTCTAGGGTGTGTCCTGAGTTGCCTATATTTGCAACCCATGCATTTAAATGTGTGGGAATTTTAATATTGTACAGTGGCTGGAAAAATAAGAGACCTGAACGTGCCACCTTAGTGAAATTATATTGTTCATCTGCTAGAAGGGGCCACTCCTCAAACAGTGTGATCATAACATTCAGCGGCCAAGTGCACAGCCTCTCATTAATCTAAATGAGATGTGTTTGCTTCCTCTCTCAGCCTCCACATTCAAACACTACAGTTTGTTTAAATAGATGTCACAGGCGCTGGCTTATTCGTGCATTTTTCATGGACGTAGGTTCCCCTGTCGGATATTATCTAACAGGTTGGGAGAGATTGGTTTTGTTTTTAGCCGAACACTGGGGAATTCAGAGGTGCACAGCATTCTCCTGAGGGACTACAAGGCAGAGTGGGGAGGGATACATGGTTCCCATGACAACCTGACAGGATGGAGCCCTTGAAGCTTTGTCATGTGATGTCTGAGATCTCAAGAAAGGGATTATTTATTACATCTATAACTGCTTTGTGACAACATTTTTGTCTTTTTCTATTTTAAATGTATTTTTAATGATACAATTAATCATACACTTATTTTAACACTACGTTATACTGAATACTTATTTATTCACGATGACATATTGTTATATAATCTGCAGGGTACACTTATAACACTAAATTAAATAGCACTGCCTTACGACAAATGTTTTTTAATGATATTTGGATCTGATGCAAAACCTGACTTCAGTAGTTTCAGGGAATGACACACTAGCCTACAAAAAGTAACCATGTGTTATGTACTGATTGGTCTCCATGATGACCCTTTGATTATGATTGTATACATATTCAGACATTCCTATGTGGTTTACAGGAAAAAACAATCTCTGAAATTCCTGGCAGTCAGCTCTCGAAGCACAAGCACACAGTGGAGTCCAGTGTACAAGTGTATTTGATGTGGGTCTATGGGCTTTGAGCTGACCACTGGACTGGTCTGTGTGAATGCAGAATGCACAGTGAGGACTGTTTATTTAGCTGGCAGTGTGGCTGTAGAAATAACCGGAACTTTAACCCAACTGACTCTGAAAGGCTCAGAGTCAGACGTTCGATGTCCTCACAGGACCCGTCGCATTAAAAATATACATTTTTCTGAGAATGAAACTAAATAAAGTATGTATAAGAACAGCGGCAGATATTATGTTTCACTACGCAAGCATAATTATTTTTATGTCCATCAGAAGTTTCTGGATACAGTATGGGTAAAGCACAGCACAGTGGGCTCAACTGGTGTTCTCATTTTGTTTCTGAACTGTTTATTCTGGTCCAAGTCTGCATCATCCTCTAAATTACAGTGTTCATATTCCTTAGCAAAACTGTTATAAAACCTAAAGTTGCATATTTATTTTCAGTTTAATCAGGCTGCAAATATACACTAGTGTTAAACTCAAAGAATATAAAATTAACATATACAGTTCTATAAACCTTTATATATTTTCTTCCATTTGCAATCCTTAACATTTGTTATTGTGAAGTCCAGATGTTTTGTAATTACTTAATTTATAGTTGCACATCTTAAACAAGCTCCGTTTTTTACAGATAGTTAGCCGTGACATGAATCATTTTTGAGGACAGTGTTGTTTTCTAGTGGAAAGGCCACAAAAAACTCAGTGCCGCCTAAACCTTTTTGATCATGGCATTTCTTTCCCTTTGGACTTCACGCTCTTCTCTTCCACATCTTCAATTTTCTCCCCGTCGTCTACATTTTCTTCCCTAAATCAGACATGTTGGGTTAGAAAATGGCTATATTGTAATTACATCGAACTTTTACTTGGCTGCAGTATTTGTCTTTTCTTCAGTAAAGACTGCCGGGTAAACAGAAAATTATGTAATGTAATACGACCAAACCACATGAAGTCCTTGGCTCTACAGCACCAGTGCTATTCATAATTTTACCGGACACAGTGTATGAAGAAAACTTGCTATAAATTCTCACTCTGCATAGCCACTATGGATGTCATTTTCTCTGCTGTGGTCATTCATGTCTGTATCATCTTCAGATCTGGATGAAGTTGAGGCTCCTTTATCTGCTTCTCCATTTTCTTCAACAAATTGCTCTTGTATCCCAGCTTTCTCTAGCTTGTTCCTGTATGTCTTCTCTGCATGAGCCTTTGCATTTTTCTAGCAATACAAAGTCAAAGTTTTATCACTGGAGAGGAATGACATGACATAATGTTTAATTTTATTATGTCACTTACCTGTTTCACCTGTTCGAACAAATAGGGGCGTTCACTGACTCTTGTCCTCATGTCCCGTAATTCTTTCATGTACTCTCTCATCCTTTTTTGGTCAGACTCCCTGCATGCAAGAGAAGATTATAGTTTAAGTTACTGCGGCAGGCGTGTGTGGTTGTTGTGATGTGAGATGCAAAGGTTGCTAAATTGGAGAATGAACGCCCTTACTTGACCAGCACTCACCGATGATGTTGCAGTTTTTCATTATAAACTTCTTTCAAGCTGTTGTGTGGGTCCAGGAGTCTTGCATGGAGGGCAACTGTCTTCCTCATGGCTTCAGATCTCAGCTGGTATTTTCTCACCCAGTCTGCACTTTCTTGATTTTTACTGTCTCTCATCTCCATTGACTTTCTGTGGGGAAAAAAAACATTATGCTTGTCAGTAGATCCAAATATTTAGTCTGTTGCAAGTATATAGCAAAAATCGACAAACTAGTTCACAAGTCAAGCCGGTCCAACTCACCTGATGGCCATGCAGCGCTTCCTTGCAGCGTCTGTGATATATGTTGGGAGTGTGTCTATAGAAAGTGATGTTAAGGCCCCACATGACTTGCTTCTTCTAAGATTACTTGTATTTGGCACCTGTACATGAGAAAAAAAAGTATAAGTGCAGCTAGTTACTATTTTTGTAATCTGAAATAAAAACTAAATAAATACGCTGTTTGACCACATTTTGCATCAGTTAACTTATAAATAAAACCAAACATGGCACATACAAACAAAGAACCAAGGAAGCCAAAACCAAATAAATATACATGACGCAGATTGGCTGAACTTATTTATCAATTTCTGGGAAAAAAAAGTCGATTCATGGTGGCAAAAGCCAAATAAAAGTCATAATAAAAGTCATTTTCTTGAAATGAACCACACTGTATGTAAACTGATGTATTTGTACAAAGGACTGATGGTAATCTCTAACCAATATGCTGAGTAATAATGGAGTTATTTCGTTCTTTTTTAAAACAAATATTTTCAGTCTTTGTACTTTGTACAATCAATCCAAATAACACATAACCAACATTCACAGAAAAAGACAAAAAGACAAAGATTAACTGGTGAGATACTGACTTCTTTAGAACTAGTTAGTCATAACATAATCGTTCGTGAGAATAGTAGAAGGCAAGTTTTTAAACATTTATTTCTCAGAGAAACCACACAGTATACATTTAACTTTGCCTACTTTTACATTGATTAATTGTAAAACAGTTCAGCACTGTGTAATTATGAAATATCTTCACTTTTTTCAGGGCTGTAGTCTCAAAAACAAGGCTAAATATAGTTATATATAGAAATAGTTAAATCAGGAGAACCTGCCCCAGACTTGTAAAATAGTTTTGGGCAAAGCCAAAAGATATATAAAGAGAAGACAGGAAGGGAGTTTCACTGATCACAAAGTTCATTTTTACCACATTTTACTTTGAATTAGTGTAAATTACTGTTATTCTTACTTTAGTAATTATTGTCATAATTACTTTGTACTCTTTGATTCCCTCATGTGAATCATCCATCCAGACAAATTCGATAGACACATTTACCAACAAAATAATCTTGCAAAAACAATATCACAGGATTACATGGTTGTATATCACAGGCGGTGTAAGAATGTGGTTTAAGTCAAACTGTTATGAGGTAGAAGAGTTTGAAATCCACCCATTCAAGTGTGGGAAATACACTGTCTTTGGGCCTACTGTAGATATTTTAAAGTGCGACTAGGGGGGAGTGGTCTAAACTAAAAAAAAAAAAAAAACAAAAAACAGAAAGGCATAAGGCTTCCTTTGTTTCATCTTAGGAAATAAACACTTCTGAGTGTTGAAGGATTTTTTCAATCAAGCACTTTATTATACTTTATTATACTTCTGACAAATCTGTTGACTGTGAAGATGAGTTATGTAAAATAACTAAATCAGTAAATTCAAGATAATAAAACTAAAAAACTAGATAAATAATTCTTATGAAATTAAATGTAACAAATAATTACCATAAGGAAAACAGCAGGAGATCTCAGGAGAAAAAACATTTTACCTGTGAGTTTTTGATGTCCGGTCTACTTTGCCTCACAGGTAACGCCGATGTCCTCAGGTGAAAAGGCTGGCACTTGGTCCCATCTTTAATCTGTGTTTTTCTCAGTGCCTCCGTCTGCAAGGCTTTGTGGATCCGGCTGAAATCAGGGACCTGATGGATAATTTTGGGCTGGAAGCTTAGCTTCTCATCCAGGAATCCCAGCTTTTCCTTTTTGGTGCGCTCAGCGGTGCGAAGTCTCGGCTTCCCAGAGGCAGTGGGATTCTTGTGTAGTGTGGTCTGAGCATGGACTTTATTGCTAAGTTCCTGGTCTGCATAGACATTACAGTCCCGTAACAGAGAGAAATATTGCTGAACTTTGCTGATTATAATTTTGAATGATAATGATGATCTTAAATAACAATATTTTGTTAAATATTAAACCAAATATTTGGTTTGACGATTCATCATTGATTAATGTGTCAAATATTTTCTGGTTAATTACTGTTTCCCAAATCCCAAGATAATGTCCTCAAATGTTTTGTTTTGTACCAAATAAAACATTTCACAACCCAAAGAAATTCAATTTACCGACATAAAGGACCAAACAAACAACAAAATATTCACATCTGAGAAGCTGAAATCAGAGAACTTGGCCATTTTCTTCTTAAAAAAGGATAGCTGGTGACTGATTAAACATTTGACAGCTAAGCTCTAATTTCTAATGTACAAGCCCAGTTTCTTTATCTTGTGAAATACAGGAGGGTTTACCTACTTAGGCCTCATAAACTATAAGAATGGATGAACTTAAGAATGAGAGGCTCACAGGCCAAAAAAGTTACTCTTTCATGCTGTCAGTATGCTCTGTTGGTTCACATTGATACTAGCCATTACACCACAAACACCAGTAATCATCCATTCCGGGACAAAAAGTCACACATTCGACCCACCTGTATCTTTCACTCCTTTGTGGGGAGATTTCCCAGCAGAGGCAGCCTTGTGTTTTTGATCTTGTGAAACTTTGTTAATCATCGCTATTAGCTTTTCCCTTTTCTCCTTCTCTCTGTCCTGGAAGCTGAAAGGTTTTTGTTCAGAGAGCAGGAAGTGTTTCCTCTGCTCATGGCCTCGCTTTCTCTCTTTTTCTCTCTGCTCCACCATCTCCTGATAGAGGGGCTGACTGACATGATTGGGGACAGGAAGAGCACAGAACTTCTTCTGGCATTCAGCCTCAGCCTCAGCCTCTTTCCTCTGCTGTGATGATTTCAACTCCAAACACTGTGGAGAACACTGGCTACTGTTATATGAGCATAACCTGGTGGGAGCAGATGAGTTGGGTCTCTCCATCTGTTTTGGATGATTTGAGATTTTATCAGAGGGCAAGGCACGTGTGGAGGTAGATCCCCTCAGTCCTATAGGCCTGCAATAACAGTAGATGCCTTTAAAGAATAGACTTATCATCATCATAACTAAACATCAAACAGAAAATTGAGGAAACCTACTTGATCTGATGGGTCGGTTCATTTTTATCACTTGACACATCTTTTGAAATGAGAGCATTGTGATAAATCCTCCTCTCCAGTTCCTCTCTCTGTCTCCTCTCTGTCTCCTGCAGCTGCTGTTTGAGGACCTCACACAAGGACCCAAGCTGCTGCTTGAGCATCAGCTCTGATCTGAGCCTGTCCTCCAGCAAGGTCTCCAGCATTGACATACTGTATTCCTGACTTGTGATACTAACTGAAACAACCAGAGAGAACAAAAGTTTCAACGTTAATACAATTCTGAAAAATACATTTTCTTCTATGTAGTATTAGTGCTGAAAGCTTAATCAGTTGTTCAGTTTGGGTCATAAAGCAAAAACTTTCTCTGTTTCTTTTTCTTCAAACATGACATTTTTTCTCTATCATTGACTTAAGACTGCTTGTGGAATAAACCACACATCTAAAAAAGTCAGTTTTAAGAACAAATGACAAACGGCAAAACTAATTTTAAAAACAACAAATGCATGCAAAAAAGGCTTTCTGCAAATTCAGAAAATGAAGAAATACTGTAAAAGCTCCTGATATCAGTACAGATGAAAATTAAGAAATTAAGATTACTTCTTATCATTTTTTTTTCATTTACATGATGCCATATTCTACCTACTGTAATGTCCTCCTTGGCCAAACACCTTAAATACTGTATAATAGTTGGTCTGGGTGTCATATAATTAATTATGTTTCTGTAAAGTGTCTTTGAGTACTGGAAAAGCACTACACAAATAAAATGTGTTATTATTATTATTATCATGTATTCTGTGTCAGTGTAAGATTTCTCTTGTGTGTACAACACCAGACTTTCATTTAAAAACTGCCTTCATCCTAGTGCGTAGGTTGGGTTTTAACTTTGTAAGGTATATTTTTGATAAGACAGCTAAAGTAATTATGTATGTGTATTTGCTCTTTTTTTCTCTTTACACACACACACACACACACACACACACACACACACACACACACACACACAACCTGACTCTGCAAAATGTTTACTACCTGAAACCAAATTTTTATCACAATATTTTTTGAGATTTTTACATTTTATTTTATATATGTAACTATAAAACTGAGACCTAATATTAATGTAATGTGCTGCTGTGTAACTCACTCATGTAAGGTTTTGACAGACCTTACATGAGGATTGAGGATTTGGGTGACACAGCTCAGCATGATGCTCAAACTTGAGGGGCTGCAGTTCATCTGTGTGTACTGCTCAGACTGCTACTGACATGTAAAACTAAACTGAACGAAACTAATGAAAAAGATGATGAAGAAGATAAGGTTAAATAATACATATTTCTTCTTCTGGTTTCAAAGGTAAATGTTTTGATTGATTGCAGAACATTATTTAACTGTTACAGTGGGTCAGTAATAAAAAAAATACCACGTCTTAATTTTGCTTTAGGGAGGAATCTTCACCAACAGTAGGCCTAATAGAGTTATTCAATTAAACAGCATGTCTGAGCAACAGTTACCAATTATCTAATAACACCTAATGCTTGAAATTGAATATGATATTAATATGATATCAAATGACTTTAGTGAATTCAGTGAGTTGGCAGGTTCTCACAAACCATGCAACTCAGCAGAAATCTTACTGGCTATATACATATATTTTATTGAGTAAAACTATTGGTAGGGAAAGTTCAGCAAAATTGTGATGTCGGCAGAGACACTGAAACGAGCCTCCATACCAAATGCACAAGGGTTGCACCGAAACCGCTTTAAAACGATTGTTGTGTGGAAAGTAAACCAGGAATCAAGAATGAATAATCTGGCATTTATATCCACGCATATTATAGTTTTAGAATACAATTACATTTCAAAGCCCTATTTAGTGTTTGTTTTTGTTTATTGTTGTTGTTTTGTTTTCACTGTGAGGCTGCTTTAAAAGTTACATATCATCCTATGTGTAGACGGGTTACTATGGCAACCACACACCGCTCTTTGAAGGTAGTGCGTAATGTCTTTGTTTTGTTTTTCTGTTTTGTCTTTTACTTTCTGGCGTCTATACAAACTTGCTCTATATTTTATGCCACTTAAAAAGCCACATAATGAGAAGTGAATTCAATAAAATGAAACTGGGAAAGCAATAATAGCCGCCTACCTGGTAAAAGACGAGTTTTTGGAAAGTAATTTCTTTGCGACGACTCTTTTTATCTTCAATGATAGGCAGAGCTCTGCAGCTTTTTTGAAATATTATTATGTGTGTCGTTGAAACAAAACTGACACCAGTCTTGTAGGACAGCTGACACAAAAGGAAGTACAGATCTTCATGTTGTTGCTGAGCCCTCAGTTTGGGCAATTTTAGTGCCGCTTGTGGACAGAAGAAGACACTGCGGCAGTCAAGGTCGCTTTTTTGTCATTGGTTGCATAGGCGGAAGTACTTCCTCTGGAGCGCTTGTCAACACAACATGGCCGGATTAACAGGCACGATACAGCCGCTGTTATTAGGACACATTCAAGGGGAAACGTCTGTGTGATTGTTATATAAAGGTATTGAGCTTCGCAGTCGGACCGGTGTCTCCTGTGTTTAATACGACACTCGTATCAGAGTAAAGCAGGAGACAGGGAGAAGACAGAATAATGCACAAGATAACAAGGGCAACGCTGGCCCTAAATGGACTTGGCCGGTGTTTGATCGCTGAACAGCATTTGTCTGTTCTAAAAACTGCCAGCCGAGGATTAGCGTGTGCAGCACACGGCAACGATTTTGGAAAGAGTGAGGTGTATGATGTTATTATATCCGGGGGAGGCATGGTTGGATCTGCAATGGCATGTTCCCTAGGTGAGTGAGAACCTCCCACCACTGTCAGACCACATATAGGTTTAGCTGTGTTGCCTTATGACCCTGCCAAAACCACAGTCAACACTAGGAGATGTCCTCATTCACAGTCCCATCACTTTAGGAAGGCGTTTTAATCTAAAATATATCAAAACATCAATTCTGAGATGTGATGTAATAAGATAAATCATTCATGGCCACATCATGACATAACCAATACTTAAAATAACTCTTAAAGCTATAGCAGCAGATTTGAATAAAACATGACACTTCTGAGAGACTCCTGTGTTGTTATCTTTTTGTTATTGGCAGGCCAGGATCCCAACTTGGTGGGTAAAAAGATTCTTCTCCTTGAAGCGGGCAACAAAAAAGTGATGGACAAGGCCCCAGACAGCTACAGCACCAGAGTCAGCTCCATCAGTCCAGGCTCTGCCACCCTCCTCAGTGGTGAAGTATACACTTATATAACATGGCAAAAATAATCAGTACTGTAGAACGGTTTACTAAAGTTGGCAGACAGAAAATCGTCATCATAGTTATTTGTGTTGTAATCACCTTCCTGCGTGCTGTATTAAGGTTGTGATGCGTGAATATTAAACGTCTCCCACAAGGTAAGCCAGGGATCAGACACTGTCCTTTCACCACAGCTTAGTAGGGATCATACTGCATCTGACCTGAATTGTTCCCTACACCGTTGTTAACAGTTACTAAGCACATTTACTCAAGTACTGAACAATTTTTAGGTACTTGTACTTCTATTTGATGCTACTTTATACTTTTACTCCACTATATTTCAGAGGGAAATATTATACTTTCTACTCCACCTTACAGTATTCATTAGATGTTAGTTTCAGCTACTTTTAGAATACACCACATTGTTAATGATAAAACCAGTGGTTCTCAAACTTTTTGGCTTTTGATGTCTTACAAAAGCATTGCGTCAGATCACATTTCATATGTCTGTGAGTAGTCGTGAACATTTGAACATCTCACAATTTAATTTCATAGAATGTTCAAATGATCCAGTATTTCACCAAACACAAATATTAAAGAAAAAGTTAAAAAAAAAAAAACCCATTAATCGNATTTCACCAAACACAAATATTAAAGAAAAAGTTAAAAAAAAACAAAAAACCCATTAATCACTTCACAGCCCCTCAGATTTATCTGATGACCCATTGGAAACACCCAACTAAACTAGACAACTGTATATAAAGTTGATACTAGCTCCACATCCAGCAGCTACAGCAGTAACATGCTGCTTCACTAATAATTTAATAATGTTATATATATTCCAGTGCATCAGTCAGAGGGACAAAACCACTACTTTTACTGTAATACTTTTATGACATGAAGCTGATAATACTTAGGTAGTTTTACCTATTTTTCATGCAGGACATTTGCTTTTAATGGANTAATACTTAGGTAGTTTTACCTATTTTTCATGCAGGACATTTACTGTTAATGGAGTATTTTGCTGTATCGGTACTTAAGTAAAGGATACTTCTTCCACCTCTGCCTCTAGGCCACACAGGTCATACAGCAATTTTCCAGATTTATAAAGTTATTTCTTATGCTAAGGATGTGAATTATTTGACAGTGTGCGTTTTGAAAGACAGGAAAATATAGAGTCAAAGCAGATGCACTTTTAGGACCTGTAGCTTTAGCAAGGCTTGATGAACTCAGCTGCTAAACATGCTCTTTGTCTTAACATGTTCACGCTGTTAATGTACCATCTCCGGTCTAAAGCCCATGGAGAAATATCTGAATACGAGCATCAGTTCAGACCTGTGTACTTTTTTTTACTTTTGTATTTGAGCTGATACATATAATCACTGTTTTGGCACACTTACTTCTCACCAATTAGCCATATGACTGTTTACTCTTGGAAAAATACAGATTGAATTTCAGGTGTCTGTGATTTTGTGTATAGCCAAGCTGTGTGAAAGTAAATCTTTCTTCTTGCACATCAAAAACAAACAAAAGCAAGAAACAGTAACATAGAAGTCAAAACTTCCCGAATTTCCTTTTCTAACTCATTCACCTAGTAGTCTTTTATTAGTAGTGAAAAATGTATCGACTTTGTGTCAGAAACCTTTACCGATGAACATTTTTTTAACTGAATGTTTAAATGACTGAGATCTCAATGAAGATTTTGTAAAATGGTGTATTGCAGAGTTCATGCGTTGACCTCATTGCCCCCCTCTGGAATGGGAACAAAGATATCAAAAGGTATCTGAGTCATTATGGAAAGCTGCCAGTCTCTTTCAGACTTGGCCGCAAACCATTTACAGGTACTTGCGTTGTGCTGTAGGTTCCCACATTATCTTTTGTGAATACTTTGGTGTCTCCCATTTGTTTTAATTACTTGATAGTTAACTTTACCACACACTGTATTCTCCTTAAAAGAGTTTTCATGCTTCTTGGAAAGTATGTGCCTTTTAAATTGTTTTGTAACTGTTCTGAAATTTGTTTGTGCGCATACAGGTATCGGTGCATGGGAGCACATCACAAAGATGAGATGCAAGCCTTATAAAAAGATGCAGGTATGTTGATCTTCATTGCACATTGGTATTAAGTTGCTTTTTTTATCTGTGCAGCAGAAAGTGTAATTGATATTGTGCTACTATGTGAAAAGTTCAGAAATGTGCAATTTTAAGAAAAACAAAAATAGTTTAAGCCTGCTGCAACATTGAGTATCTCCCAAAATCCCTCTCATATAACTTGAGTTTTTCTTCAAATGTACTCCAGACTTTCTAATTTACTGGCATACTCTATGTATTTCTGTCATCCATCACTCATAGTACCATGCAATTTGTGGAGAGAAAAATCTGTGACACTCAGCATCTACTCAGTCATTCAGCTTAATGAACAAGCAGCGTAGCTCAGTATCATATAATCATGTATACGGTATGTAATTGTTCACATTAAAATGGCAAACAGTGGTTTCATCTAACATGCATTTTGTTCATTCCTTTGTGCAGTGTATGCCATTTCAGTTGCTCTGCACAATATGTGGCCTAAGAAATGCCAAAGAACACAATGTAGATGGAGAAAAAAAAAGTCAAATTGCCANTGCAGTGTATGCCATTTCAGTTGCTCTGCACAATATGTGGCCCAAGAAATGCCAAAGAACACAATGTAGATGGAGAAAAAAAAAGTCAAATTGCCGGATGATTGGCTGGCCGTGCAATTTTAATTTATTAAAGTCCTGTTTTCTATGAAAAATAAATTATTTTGATGTTTTTAAATAGGTACTCATTCTGTCGTGTCTTCTAATTACAAAGATTCATGTGAACAACGGGAAGAAGATGAAAGATTAGGAGAGTGGTTGTTTGCTGCAAAGTGAACCCGCTTTACGGCTGTGGGTGCAGGCTTAGTCCCTCTTGTAAGATGTGGTCAGTGTGTACCAAACTCTCAACCGCAGGGTTTCTCTCTGGGCCTAAGATGTCATCATGCAGTGCCATAGAGTGATTATGGTAGTGTACCTCTCCCATTATACCTTCACTCTGCTACCACTTTTTTGGCTTGTTTTTCTGACTGAATCTTAGCCATATACATCTCAGCCATTGTGCTGGAAAGTATGTACTGCAGGTTGGTTCTAAATAACATTCCTTCCATGCAGTGAAATACGTTCCCACCTTAAATGTCTACTAAGTCTTGAGGGTTTAGATTCGAAACAGAAGGGAAACTCACTTTTTGCCACTTAAGCGTCAATTTGCCCAGATTTTTCTCTATAAAGTTCCAAGGAAGTGTATTATTTAAATCTTAGTTAGTCTAGGATAGTAGTAACTCATTCTTCCCCAAAGCTGCATCATTTCGCTCCGCATAAAACAAAACCAAAACAATTTTTGGGCTGGTCTCAGTAAATCTTTCCTGCCAACCGCTTATCACAAGTGCCCACTGCCATTAGTGGTTTTCTGTAGGGTATATCCCCCTACTTTATGGCATGTTGGAAAAAAGTAGTGTAGCAGGGCATTACTGCAGAATGATGGGTTGTGTCACCATAGTTACAACCCAGGAGAGGATTAACCTTGTACAAACACCTTTCACCCCCTCATGTTTAACTCAAATGGTGCTTTCAGGGTTGAAATTACAGTAGCCGAAAACTATATCTTATTCTGTCGCTTTTGGTCACGGATAAATATTGACTCAGCTCTGTAATGTTCACAAACATGTCATTTGTTATTTGTGTTTCCAAGAAAATGTTTGCAAAAATCCACATCACACAATGTCATTTGGTCCTCCACCTCAAGAGAGCTCCAATAAGCTGAAGTCAGCCGTCCAGCCAGAGGGGTGTTGGTGACCCTCATAGCTCTCTGGGTTTGATGTATACAGGCTGTGCCAACCTCCGACAGAAGCTAACAACTTTGATGTGTTCAGCTCAATGAAGCAGTGCTTCTATGCCCAGCTATATATAGGGAAAGGGGATGCATTTAAGGGTAGACTTGTAGACCACAGGCATAATGGGTCTCTCATTTAGGTTTGGGATGCCTGCTCAGATGCCCTGATCACATTTGATAAGGAGAACCTCCAAGAGGAGATGGCCTACATTGTGGAGAACGACATCGTTGTGGCTGCACTTACTAAACAGCTGGACAGCCTGCCTGGTAAGCAAACGTACACCATTCATGATTTAAACATGAAACCCCACACAGTAGCACTGCTCTGTAAGACCTCTTGATTCCTGTTCCATCTGCCTAATGGACACTGAGTCTGGCAGCTAATGCCACCACATTTATTCCATCCTGTCCCTAGGTTTTGTTTATTTGTACTCTCTCCTGGTGACTGTTTTTAAAGACAAGTTAGGTTCTTGGAGCCATCCATGTTTTTCCTGCAATTTCAATCAAAACCTCACATTTTGGGAACTGCTATGCCCCGGCACCCTGTGAGGACACGTGAAGTGGTCCAGTGACCTATTTAAAGATGCCATGTGCTCCTAGTTCTGCCACCTCTTAAGACACTAAAGCGCTGACAGGGTATAGTGCTGTATTGCTTTTGACATTAGACCAACTTTTTGGTTCGCAAATAAAACTCAGCTCTGCTATGTGCTCGACTGTTAAAGTGGCATATTTATAAACAGTTTTCAACATTTTGCACCAAACAACGGATGTGTGGTTACAGCACGTTTTTGCCTCATGTGCCTCCTGTTGGTCCGCTTTGTGCTTGTTTTAGCCGTTGTGTTGTTGTGCTCAAGATCCAGAACATGAGAAGTATGTCCCATGCCAGCTGTTCTCAATGTAACTCTGCTCTCCAATCACTGGAAGCCCACATTTGACGTTTGTGTTCAGCAACCAGTGGCCATTCTGTGGATGGGTCCTGCTCCAAGTCGGCATGAGCAAGCGTAGTTCAGGTCCCTCTCGTGTTTGAGATGACCGGCTGCTGATATTTTAGCAAGAGGGGCCCTTTTGGTGCAATATCCAACAAGCTGGCATCATGTGCAAAATGTGGCTTGGTGTGCTTGTAGATAAACACTATTAGTCAGTGCAATGTGGCAGGCCAAGGCCATTAAGGAGATTGTCAAATGTGAAATTCGGCAGCTACCATGTGCCAGGGAGGAAAACCAGTGGTGTTTTACAAGGTGGTTTATAGATCTTCCACTGCTTCGGCTGCAGGCAAACCATC
>JANJYP010004986.1:0-17218 GCA_024605115.1 Rastrelliger brachysoma | reverse complement strand
TGGCCTAATGCGTGTTATGACTGGAGAGCTTTCACAACTGCAAGAAAAGTCACACACTTCTGCGAAAGAGCTATATTTGCGACATTAGTGTAATAATATGTTTAATTTAATCTTTGATACAGCTGTCAAAACCACATCATCTGTTAATGATGTACCGCGCCCTTCGTGCGGTTTAAAGGCAGCAGAGGCAAAATTGTATGTGACTCAAACATGCCTCCATGACAACAGCTGTCTGGAGAGCAAATGAGCTTTATAAAAAAAAAAAAAAAAGATGTTCAGCCACAGAAAGTCTTGAGATTGTTAGCAGGGTCTCTGAGTTCATGAGTCAGCAAATGAAGCTTTTTGTCGAGGTAATCATGCCCGTCGTGCTATTTATACCGACGATAACCTACTTTGAAACAAATTAGGTAAAAAAAAACAACTAAAGTAAAAGTGAAAAAAAAGAGGTCAGGTGGCTAAACAACGAATGAGGCATAATTAGAGGAATACTCTGACCAATTTAATCTGGAATTGTGAGGAGAGAACTTGACNACTTTGAAACAAATTAGGTAAAAAAAAAACAACTAAAGTAAAAGTGAAAAAAAGAGGTCAGGTGGCTAAACAACGAATGAGGCATAATTAGAGGAATACTCTGACCAATTTAATCTGGAATTGTGAGGAGAGAACTTGAAATATATGCCTCCTAAGTTTTTAATTTATTTTATGTGAATTTTGAGTACAGAATATCACATTTTATTATGATTGCACAATAAATCCCAGGATTTGTTTTCTGTCTCTCTGCCAAACATAACAAAGATTTATGACCTATTCAGAAAAGGTTCGAAAACACATTTGTTGAACAAGCATCATGTCATTCTTTGTTTTGCTTTAATCATTTTTATTTTTGCTGGGTATTTTATCTCTTCTCTACACTTTAGTAACTTTCATTAGTATGTTAATGAACTGACTTTAATCCACTGAATTGTTTTATCTTGTTCTTACACAAAGTAAAAAGTAAATGTTTTGTAAAGTGCTTCACAAATAAAGTTTATTATACGTATATTATTGTGTAAAACTGAAATGAATGTCTCAGGACAAGCAGAAGTTCACTATTACTTTTACTTNCTTCACAAATAAAGTTTATTATACGTATATTATTGTGTAAAATTGAAATGAATTACTGTTTTAGAAAAAGTTGAAGGGGACTTTGATGTTTTAGCTTCACGGTGCTGAATGTGACGGCTGTTTTCACATTTATCTGCTGAAGGAGGAAACTTTCTGAAATCTGAGCACCTACAAACATGAATTTCTGACATCATTAGAGATTGATATGGAAGTGTGATATGGAAACGTGAATCCTCCAGTGCTCGTATACTGAAAGAACTTTTCTTTTACAGACTCTAGGGGTTTTAAACAAGGTATTTGTGGGGGCAAAAAAAATCACCTAAGACACATTATAATTCTGAAAGTGCCTATATCTTTTAGTATACTGTGGTTGTTTTCACTTTTTGCACTAACACAATCATCCACCAGGTGTCGCTGTCAGAAGCGTTTTGAATCTCAATAGTTTAACTAATTCACCGCTGGCTAAGTGCTTGTTTTAAGTGCTCCCCATGGTCCACACAGCCTGACATCTCTGAGATCATAGCGGGAGAGAGGCCATGAAACACACACTCACACACACACACACACACAGTTGCTAATCTTTTGGTTCTGCCTTTATCTCTCCAGGGTCTTGTGTATGGCTCGATCAGATAAGAGGACTCCTGTTGTTTTAGTGTGTATGTGTATGTGGGGGGGCCGTGGAATTTTGTGAGCTTACGAGTGCAGAGGAGGAGTCTGGGGACAGGAACCCAACGGCTCATAAACAAGGTTAGAGGTGAAAGGTCGTAGCGGTGTCCCTCACAACCTCATTTAAAATGCCCCCACGCTATCATAGCACAAGAATCTCATGAACACATCCAAATATTTGATCAAACACTGTTTTTATTAACTTCGACCACAATCTCTAAATACAGTCCAGATACTGGAGAGAGCATGTCTGCTTTAGAAGCAACAATTCATCATATACATTCATTTAAAAAAAAAAAAAAAAAAGGGACAGGATTTAACTTAATACCTTTCATTAAATTGCCGCACCGTTGTTGCTTTCAATGTACAGAATAGAAGACGACTCAACATGAGTCATTTCTCAATAAAACCTCAGAGGGGATATGTTTGTTGGACTGCATTTTCAAAAGCAGTCCAACATCATTAATCATCATAATTATAATCAACACATTTAAGTAGAAAAAGACAGATGATGTCCACCAGTTATGGAAAGTATTTTGTGACAGAGACTTCACTGGATGAGTCTGGGGTATGACATCCGAAGTCCATCGTTTTTAAAGAAACAGTTTAACATTTTTGGGATATTATTTCACACAGAAAGTTAGATTAGAAGATAAAATTGATTATCATGTCTGCGCAATAAATATAAAGCTATTGCAAGCGGCTGGTTAGCTTAGCTTAGCACAAAGATTTGAAATAAGGGTCAACAGCGAGCCAGGCATTGTCCAAAGTAACCAAATTCACCGTCAGCCTCTATAAACCTTATTAATTAACATTTTATATCTTTGTGGTTCATTTTTACACAAACTGAAGTGTAAAAATCATAATTTAGGGTTGGATGGAGCTATGCTAGCTGTTTTCTAGCTGAGCTTTCATATTTATGGCACAGACATTAATCTCATTATCTAACCCTTAGCAATAGTATCGGACAAAGAGTATTCCCCATACTATTCCTTTTTTATCATATGATGAATTGCAAACAGCACAAACAAAAGCGCTCAGTCATGATAATAAACTTCAGCAGAAGATAATACTTCAGATGTGGAGTCTGGATTATTTTCATCCTTTGTTCTACTTTTCTAAAAAAAAAAAAAAAAAAAAAAAAGAGGCACAACGGCACTAAAACCAGATCAAATATTCACGTGCATTCAAATAAGTGATCTTTCACAGCTAAAGAAGGGAAGTAGGAAATGTGCAAGGATATCTACCTTCATCTAGGGCCCCGGGTAAAAGGAAAAAAAAAATCTGCTTAAGTTAATTAAAGATTATTACTTGGGTCTTATTTTCATAGTTTTGGCCATTATATCACTCTTTAATAATCATAATATGCTCACCAAGTTCAAGTTCATTTTATAGATGAGGAAGTCGTTGAAGTAACCAGATGATCTTACAGATTTTAAACAAACTCCAAATTAGCCACACTTACTTAAAAAACAAAAAGGCGAACAGTAGGTTTCCACTTGTTTACAAATGACTTCCTGCTTTAGCTTAATCGTTTATTGTTTTATGCAACGATCTTCCTGTCCGGTGAGGGATTATTTATTACATTTCAATTGTTTTGTTCAGTTTCAGTTTTACATCCAAATAAAGTTTTTCTTAACTACTGGCTTTTTCCCCAACCTGTTTTATCATCTTGTGTTTCTTGCTTGGTGTAGTGTGTTATCATAACTCATCAAAATAATGGCCAAAAATATGTAAGTATGGAACATGATAATGATGATAAACCGGTGTTATCATTCACACCTCAACATTACATGCTGCCGTGGACAGCTGAACCGGATCTAACAAATGAGAAGTGAAACCAATGGATGCTGAGATTGTTGAGATGGAAGACAGATGAGGCAGGTCTAACAAGCTCAAAATCTAAATTTAGAGCTGAAATGTCCTAAAATGGCCACCGCACAGAGAGAGGATAAGGGGCCGGATTATACTCAAAAAGAACAAGTTCATAAGACACATCGCCTGACCATATTAGAAGGAAAAAAAGTGTTTACAGCTGCTCTGAATAACCGCTCTCAGAGGCAGGGTGGCATCCTAGAGAGACGAGCCATGATAATCGTTTAAAAATGTGGATAATGCTGCACACTTTCAGACGGTCTCTCCAGGGAAGTGTTCATTGTGTTAAAAAAAAAAAAAGAGAAAGTTGGAGAGAGAAATGGGTGTGAATATTTGTTGGTTTCAGAAAGTTATGGAAATGATTGGACACAGCCGCCCCCCCTTTCCAATTTTGATGTTTTCCAGCCATCTGTAAGTCACTTCTGGTTAAGTGAACTGATCCTTTAAACCCATTTTTCATTTAAGTAACACCCCAAGGCCAAAATTTAAAAATGTTCTTGCCCCCACAAGATCTCAAAGGAGCAATAGTTGTCTCTAGTTTTTTTTTAACCATCCAAGAATTTGGTCTTTTTGTTGTGGTTTTCTGGCCTTTTGACACCTCCAGCAACAGTTAATGGGGTCAAAGGTCAGGTGTCAAACAAATAAAATGGTATTCCTTGATGAAAGTTAGACTGCTGTCGAACATTAAAGGAAAACGTCCAGATGTTTCAGAGATTCTTCACCTCTAGGGAGTCAGAGGAGAGCAGCAGTGGAGACTCCTCGATGAAATTCAAACAAAGACAATAAAGCGTCGTCAAACATTTACTCGCTCCCCTCTATCACACCGTCCCTCCCTCTGTCTGCGTCTCTCTGGATGGGGTGTTAAAGTCGCCGGGGGTTCGGGCACCAAGGAGTGTCTGGGTACAACAGACAATGCACAGACCTGAACCTGAGAAGGAGAGAGGAGGAAATGAGCGTCACAATGCCTGGAAGCCGCCAACTGGGGATTTCGAAATAAGACTGTGAATACAATTAGTCGTGTGCTCACATTCATACACACACAATGAACAAAGCCAGGAAACATAGTCATAGTAGTGAAACATACACAACATGAAGCCCTTACATAAAGACCAATTGTAGTAGACACGTTTTAAAACCAAAGTGTGTCCTGCAGCTGTATAACACTGTGTCAGAACTATATAAAAATACAATACACTGTATGTGTTACTGATTGTTTGAAAAGATATTTTATTTTTTCTTTTGTTATCCCGCTCCCCCCCACAGGCCTGCTGTCGCCTGTAACACCGTCTATTGAGGAAGAAATAACCGCTATTAGATCATTTCAGTAAACAATGATAAAATGAATCAAGAGGAGGACAGAAAGAAGAAAAACAGTATAACTAAGTAAATAAAATAAAAGAAATGTTTATATCTTAATGTTTGATAGTTTGGACTAGGCCCATACACAGAAAATTATATTAGTGCTAAATCTGTTTAAGATCTTTATCATGTGTTTTTTTCCTTTTCTGACAAATAAATTATACTCAAAATAGAATTGCAGGAAGAGGTTTTATAACCATAACCATACAAAAAAACAATCACTTAATGGATAGTGAAAAGGCAACCAGATGAATTGATCGGCAAAACATCTAAAGGGCATGTGTCAGTATGTCGTTGTGGGAACAGAGAGAAACAAATTCTCAAAGAGGCGCTGGATTAGTTACACGGTATTCTCATATGTGAATTATTAACATTATATCAATATTTCATTTTTTTAAACGTCACAGTTATCATCACTACTCGTAACTTGTGGCTATTGAAAACTTTGTAAAACCACAGTTGGAAATAAACATGGACTCAAGATGTTGTGATGTTTCCTGTGTTGCTGTTGAGAGATACTAAGTTGAGTTAATAAATGTCATAAAACTGCTATGACAGCTGCTCTCCGGCCCATTTCTGTCTTTGTTCATTTAGTTTTCTGCTCTTTGAAGTAGTCATATTGTACAGTTTGTAATGGATGTTTTACACACTGTCGTGCACTGACACACAGGGATTAAATGTTACCTTGTAGGATCTTCACTTATTGAAAATGGTCCTTTCACGTTGACTGTGTTCCTGCTGTTTTCCACAGTGCCGTAGCTCAGAGTCACCTGGTTAAAAAACATTTATTTATTTAGAGGACGGCTGATATCATGAATGCTGCATCTGTCATGTTTCTGTCAGTTTGTGTTTGTGTACCTGGCTGCGTACGTCTGACACCAGTCCCAGGTTCTCCAGGTGAGAGTGAAACAATGGCGAGCGGATGAGGCTCACGCCGAGCAGCGCCTCGGCGATGTAACCAACCGTGCAGTCGTCAGGGAGACGGATGTGTTCAGCTGTTGCCATGAAAGTGCCATCACTAGACAAATAAAACAGAAGAGATGTGATGATAAAAACAATCACAAAAAACAACACCTGGTATTTTTTTTTTTTTTAAAGTGAGGATTTACCTCGCCCAGGGTTTCATCTTGAGAGCGAGGCCGCGGCTCAGGCAGAACCCCGCTCCTCCTGTGGCGAACCAGAAACGCACCTGCTTCTGCACACAAAGACACATATACAGCTTAATGACAACACGTAAAAGACATACATTGACATCGCTACATGACATTGGTGTTCCCACACCTCCTGGAAAACGATTGAAAATGATAGAATTAAAATTATTTCTCCTCCCTCTGCTTCTCTCTGCCTTGTGAGTGAATGTAAACAGTTTAGGGTTCTTATTGCTAATGTTGTTAGCATAATTCAGCAAGGTGAAATCAGCATCACAGCTATTGTTCAGTCAAATTTTCTTCATATTGCATCTTTCAATGCAATGCAATGTAATGCAACTGAAAGAGCTTTACAGTTTGATTGAAAAACAAAAACACCATAAGAAATAAAGCAGAAATGTACTTGGTAACTAACGCTGAGCAATGTAAGTGCATAACATTATGTAAAATAAAGAATAAAAGATAAACAAATAGTGATAAAAAGAAATGCAACAGTGTCTATCATACTGCAGCTGCTGAAAAAGTCCTGGTAAGTGATTTAAAGTAAAGAATGGGATCCCTGCATGAGTGGAAGGTACAGTATTTAAATTATAAGAGGTGAGTTCAGGTGTGAGGTGGGTCATCAAGTTTACCATTTCAGCGGTACCAAGCCTCTCCGTGGCCTCTATCGGTCGCTCGAGGCTGGGCCGGCCGATGTAAACATCCTGGGTGTGACTGTACTGAGACAGGAGTTTCAGGAGAGAGCCGACGTTCAAGTAGTTATCATCGTCAACGTGACAGAACCACCTGAGACACATGACACCAGCATTAACAAACTGTGCTCTGTCTGTGCATTTATGATTGTGCGCGCTGCATGTGTCGATGATATCTTACTTTTTGCCAGAGTTAACAAAAGTGTCGTATTCCACTGCCATTTTACAAGAGAGAGCCTGACGATTGTGTGCCGCTGAACAGTTGGTGTTGATCAGATGAGCTCCTGATGATAAAAAACAGAAAGCACGACTCAGGAAAAAAGCAGAGAAACATGTGCATTTAATGAGGTAACTTTGACAGAGGCGGCAGTTTGAAACGACTGCTTGAAAACAACCTAATAAATGTCCTGATTGCACATTTTTCTGCACAATGTGCCTGATAGTGAAAAGAATACCTCATTGAAAGTAAAACAATTCCATGAGTAAGATGAGGAAAAGCCCTGCTGATTAAACTGGGCTGACTTCCTGCACTTCATGGAAACCTAGTAATGCGCAGTCAGCAGCCTGGTTCCTGCTTTCCTGTCACTCAGACTACAGATAACATGGCTGCAACTCAGCGAAACTGCTCTGTATACATACATATATATGTGTGTGTGTGTGTGTGTGTGTGTGTGTGTGTGTGTGTGTGTGTGTGTGTGTGTGTATATATATGTTTGTTTATGTGTGTGAAACTCACCCATCCTCTTCCTCAGCTTCTCATCCTCTCCATCAGTGAACACGAATGTCTGTGGAAAAGAAAAAAACACACACACACACACACACACACACACAAACATACACACAGAGAGAGACAGAGGTGATGTTATTCCAGCACCTTTCACTGACCAGCAATGGAAACAAAAACATACAAAATCACAGAAGCCTGCGCTTCACTGCTGTCACGGTTCACGGATGATGGCATCAGGTGAAGCTCCATGTGTTTCCTTGGTCACACACACGCTGACACTAAAAAACACAACAGCAGCAGGCAGTGCTGATACTGGATGGAGGCCAGGATAAAAAGGTAAGCCACTTGTCTATCAGCAACAGAGCAGCTGGCTGCAACCCCTGTGGTGTGTGTGTCTATATGGGCGTTTGCGTGACGAATGATGGGGTTGAGGGTCGCTGCGCATTCAGGAAGCCGTGTAGACCCCTCGACTTTCCACAGGAAGTAAACACACACTGTGGGTGCACACAGAGTGCAGGCCGTAAATAGTCTGCAGTGTATTCCAGGACAAAAGATTTGAAATGAAACAATGAAGACGAAGTGAAACTGCTGATTCCCAGCTACACCTTGAGGCTGTTTACATTCATGTTGCGTGAGAATTGAAGTGTTTGCGGTCCTTCAGCACAATGATCCCAAACTTACAGTAAAGACAAAATATCCAAAGGGTTTCTAAGGCCAAACAGCGCAACATTATTGTCTGTTAGAGTCAATCATGTGACCTCAATCCAACTGAGAAGCTGTTCTACTTTTAGAGGACAATACCAAACGATTTGTCATGCTAACAGCTCTGTGAGGCTGCACTCAGTCACAGTGGTGATTTGAGCTCAATGTTAACATCAGCATGCTACACTAATCATAAACAACAATGATAACATGCTGATACAATGTCATCTAAATTTAGCTTGTTAGCATGCAAGTATTTCCTAATTACCAATAAACTCAATGATTATTGGGAGTATTGCTAAGTTCAAATTTTGACATGATGGTGGCGCTAGATGAGACTATGGACATATGGATGTCATTTCATGACAATATATCCTAACTTTGTTAAAATTAGAGCTGTAAAAGGTCGGTCGATTAACTGCCAAGTTGAAAGACAGGAAATAACTAACAACTAATTTGATCAAATAATCATTTAAGCCTTTTATTTTTTTAAACCAAAATGCCAAACTTAAATTTAAATCATATGTAAGGATTTTATGGTTTTAGTTTGTCTTTGGTTTTAGTGAAAGTATCAACAGCATTTCTGGCTATTTTTTGACATTTTATAGACAAAATGTCTTAATGTTTAATCAGAAAAATAATCAGCAGATTAAATTGAAAAACATATATTAGTTGCATCCTTAGATGAGATGTTGCCATCTGTTGTGGTGTAGTAACTGCACAGATAGTCCCATCCATAGAGCCATGCCGCAAGCATGTCTTAAAACATCTGGGAGTGTACAAACTGTCGGTTGTTTTTACCACATTTTAATGACTGTACGTTACAGTTTAGCTACAACCTGCTTCTCATTGAAAAAAAATGTCATTGCTGTTGAAAAGATGGCTGAATGTGTCCCAGATGTTTAAGGAACCGTTTCAACCCAAATACGAAATCACCAAATTGATCTGTGGCGGATTGCTGCACTGCAGAGCATCGGCGGGGGAGATAATAAAAAGTCGACTGCAAAGGATTCATTCAAGTTTATTTTAACTTTTCCAATTACTTCTCACCACGCTATTTAAAATACTGATATTTAACATACTTTGTTGAGTTCAAAGTGAACAATGGCTGCAATAATCAGTTGATGAATCAATTAACCAACAAACTGGCAATGAATTGGCAACTATTTTGATTATCATTTTGTATTTCTTCTAATCCTAGCTTCTTAAATGTTAATATTTTTGGGTTTGTTCAGTCTTCTATGTTAATAAACTGAATATATTTGGGTTGTGGACTGTTAATTGGGCCAAAACGAGACACGTTTAAGTTTGAGCTTTTAGAAACTGTTAATCGTCACTTATTATTTTATTATATGTTATATTTTTAAAAACTTTCCAACAGGTTAATCAATAATGAAAATTATGATTAGTGGCAGTCCTAAAGTGAACGCACATGACACCAGATCACAAGGATGGTTAACTAAATTTCCTCACAATAAAATGAACTGGGTGAGGCTGGTTTCCACTACAATGCACCTCAATGCTGAAGAAATGAACTACAAAACAAACTCAAGCTAAAGACACTCATTACTATGAAGGACTTTAATCTTCCTCTTGAAAGGTATTTCTTAATAATATTGGTGATGGTGTTAATTAGTGTGTGTGTGTGTGTGTGCGTATCTCTCTGTGTGTATGTGTGTGTGTGCAGCTGCCTCATGCCAAGGGTGTCTTCTTGTGACTCATTTTCTTTTCATGGCTTACTTGTGAAAGAGATCTGTATCACAATGAGGCTTCCTGATTAAATAAAAGCTTAACAAACTAATTGCCCTCTGTCTCCTATAATTGGAGCAATGCATCAAACTGAAAGGTGAGAGTCAGTACTTAAAGATCATTGTTTCATTTCAAATCGGGTGCACTCTAATACAGACACACACACACAAAGTCTGTGTGCCTCAGAGGAAGTACCAATCTCACAAGCATCCACTTTGTAACCCGCCTTCCATGCAGTACAAATTCAATAATAAATCTTTGGGCCAAGTACTGTATGATCACATCACTGCCTGTGGTCAAGAGGAAGAAAGAAGAGGGAGAGAGTCCAGCCAGCTGTGAGTTTTTGTCAAGTCTCTTTTTTTTTCTCTGAACTTCTTAAGCCCCTTGAGAGCAGTCAGCTTCTGTGTCTGTGTGTGTAATAGCAGCGTATGCTTGAGTCACACTGGGAAAAGCTAGAGGGGGGTGGTGGTGGGGGTGGAGGTGGAGTTAGGGGGGTGAGAGGGAATTTTTTTTTTGGGGGTGGGGGGGGGGTGGGAGGGGGTTAGAGGTTCGCCAGGAGTTGAGCTTTATAGCACAGGAAACAGCAGCAACAACAACAACGACCACTGAGGCAGGAGAAAGTGGTGCGTGCGTGTGCATGTACGTGTGTGTGTTTACTGTTGCGATCAGACACTTTTTTAAACTTCCCATGAGAAAACTGGTGAGTTCCCAGGGTATTTGTGTATTTGTGAAGGTAATGCTGTGTCTCCCTCTGTGTGTGTGTGTGTAGCTGTATTTCCCATTACTCAGCAGTCTTCAAATATCAAGGTGTGTCTGGGAAACAGGTAGAGTTACACATACCTGACCGTGAGAGCAAAAGCAGGAATTCGTCAGACATGCATGCACCAGCTGATCTCCCCTACACAAGCTTTATTTACATATCAACAGACTGAGACGAGGCATGAATGGTCCCTTCCTCTAAATATGCTGAGAGGTTTAAATGGAAATCAGAACGACCGCTGTACGATCCACACTCACGTCTGCATTTGATTATGAGCTTTGAAGCCGCTGGGTGCAGTTCACCGCAGTCCCATGTGTGTGTTTCATAGCAGCAGATTCATCCTTGACTCACTCACCATTGTGATTCAAAGCTAAAAGCTGCCCGTTAATTCCATTTGATCTCAAAAGTTTTATCTGTAGGGCTGTGTGACTGCAGCTCTTCCTGTATCAACATCTCCACGTCAAACACAGGAGTCATGTTGTAACTCTGTCTGATCACAGGACTGCTGGTCTAATCCTCAACTTGTAAAGACAGCTTCTAACATGATCAGTGGTGATAGACGTCTTAAAAATTGCTCAAGTAGCATAAAAAAATGACTAAAATAGTGATTTAAAACGGAAATATGAGCGATTACCTGTGACTGTACGGAAAAAGCATGCCCCCCTTTTTTTGGTTGAGAGTGAGCATTAAATGTAATGCGGCGCTTTAATGTTGTATCTGAGCATTAAGTGTAAGCGGTGCTTTTATGTTCTATCTGATCCAGGTGGAAGATACTTTCAACTACTTTTGTTGAAAATACCAAAGGATTTCCTGGTTGCAGCTTCTCAAATATGAGGATTTGATGCATTTCCCTTTCTTACATGATGCTACACTGAACATCTTGTGGTTTTGGACTGTTGAGGGAGTGACCTATAACTGTGGGAACAACCAATTTTTAACATTTACTGATATTTTACAGACAAAATGTTGCAGCTCTTGTAGAATCTTTAGATGAAAAATAACTATTAAATAGACAATGGGTAATACAAGTACTCAATTAATTGATTCGATGAATGGTTTCAGCTGTTTTTCTACCAAAATGAAGGTTTTAAGTTTCTCAAATGTGAAGATATTGTACTTTTGTCTGGTCATATTTGAGAATAAACTAGCCTATTGTTGGTCAGACAACAAAAAATGTGAAGTTGCATGTTTAATAAGTACAGATGTCACCTAATTGTAGTGCACTATTAAATGTAGTAGATTAAAAGTAGAAAGATGAACAAAGATGACATAAAACTGTACTTGATTAAATGTATTTTGTTACTTTCTCCCTTTGAAACACAGCACAACAGAGCACTTTGACATTAAACTCTCTCCACTTCCTCTATTCAAAGTCACAATGTCTCAGTTTTTATGACATTTGAATCAGGTTTTATGATCCAGAGTACGTCTCTACATGTTGCTGACAATCTGAACTTACAACTGAACAATTGCGCTCTTGTATTTGCAGCCTTGAAACAAATCTGCATCTCATTGAGACTCCCTGATGAGCCTTGTAGTCCTTCCTCCTCATGTCCCCCTTTGCTTGGATTAGGTCAACACATTAGCGGCAGTGTGGTCGGCCTGTTGGGCTTTAGATCTCCCTCTCATGCATTACAAAGGCCTCTATCTCTCCTTCACAATGCTCTGGCAGCCTGGATCAAAGAGTCGACGGACCCAGTCACATTTCACGGGGTTTATAACATGCAATGGCAGCAGTAGAGGAAGGAAACAGGGTGAAGGTCTAGTCTGGATGACACTAATAAATATAAATAATCTTGATTTTAATTACTTCCCTCTGTGTTGGATCTGACTTTGGCAACAAGACATGTGTATGAGCAATAGCCTGCTACTGAGAAACTGTTTATCCTTCAGTTGATAAATGACATTAACATGATCTAAACTAGTGTACATGTTTGATAGGGAGATAGGGAGCTGACAATCAGGAGAACTGATCACCAACAGGTAAAATAAAGTATGAGGTCAAAGTCATTTCTAGTATGTATCACCTGTAGTGTGAAAACAAAATAACATGCTATAAAAGCAATAAAGGTTTTGAAGGTTATAACATGCATTCATTTAAACCTTTCAGCTTTATTATAGGCTAGCTTTAATTGCCATTTTCATTCAAATGTACCACATTCTTCCACAAATCTCATGGTTTTAATTGCATATTATGCCTAACTTCCAAGCAAAAAATCAACTTCTTTCACATATAGATAGTCTATCAGGTGTCTTTATATCCCTTGGACTCACCTGTTGCATGTTTCTGGAGATCCATGTGTCCAATAGCAGCTCCAGTCTCTGTCGGTGGTACCTCCCGGTGGTTTTCACCGCTATGAACAGGTCTCCTGGTGTGAGCTGCTCCACAGGTCCGGGTGGGTTGCTTCTCCGCGGGGACCCGCTCACCGTTCTCCTTTCCCGGGTTAGTTTCCTAAAATACGCCGAGAAAACTTTTCCGCTCGCCCTTGCAGCTGCTGGAGGCTCCTCCGGGACTCCGCTGCTTGGGTGTCCGACAGTGACGACGAGCATCCCGGCTATGAGGAGACAGGTGACGGCGGCGGCTGCAGCGCCGGGTCCCGCTGAGTTGGAGCTGGAGGTCCATTTTGAAGCTCCGACAGGTTTCCACATTTTGACTCTGTGGATGGTTTTACAGCTTCATGCATGGACAGAAAAAAGGTCTCTTCAGTTCACCACATCTTCACAGTGCAGATTAGTGTCCAGCTGCACTGTCTCCGCGCTCCTCCAGTGGATGAACTCACACTGTGGGACTCTTTTACACTCAAGTTATAAACTCCTCCAGAGGGCGGAGCGGCGCAGTGGTGATCCAATGGCCGGTTTGAGCGCTCAATGTGGGCGGGGACAACCAGCAAAGTGATGGCGGGGATATCCACATGGCAGCTTGAAATACTACTGGCTGCACTTTTTAAAAAAACAAGCATAAAGGATAAGGTTAGAGATTTTCTATGCTGTCAAATAAGCAAACAAACAACATCCTCTGAGCTGAATGCCAAATCAATAATAAACTGTAGCCTACTGTGTTGGTATCCAAAGCCTTATAGAGTGGATAATGGTAATATGAGACATGACTAATCTAAGCTGCAGTGCATTTATCTCTTCCTATTTGATTACTTTAAAGCGAACTTGTGTAGGCGTACTGTGCAAGTTATATTGTTTAAAATTACACATGAACTAATCTATTTCTAGCCTAAAAACTGTAGGTCTACAAAGTTAAATGACCAAATATGGGTATGCACATTTCAGAGAGTTTGTCAGATAAGGCTGCTTTGTATAAATCAAAGCATTTTTAAGAATAAAAACTAGTGTGCTAGAATACAAAATCTACAAATTGAAAGAAACCGAAACATTTTGGCATGAGGAACATTAATATGTTCCTTTTGAGTAGAAGATTCAAAAATTGTCCACTGAAGCCACTGAAGAGTTGATTTCATAATGTTACTAGGTGTTGATATAATGTATTGGATTCATATGTAAAAACAAGTCTGAATTCCAAAAAGTATCCCACATTACATTTCATATTACTCTGTGCGATAGACCTCCACTGATGGTTGATGACCTTCAAACCATTAAAACCACCTCAGTGAGCCTCAGTGTTGTAATAGTGACATGTGCCTTCACGTCCATGTCTACTTTAGTCTGTTTAGAAATGGCTCAAAACATTAATAATTTCTGAGAACTTCCGGGCCGAGTCATGGTCTCCTGAGAGTTTTAAATGTTATTGCTGTTATTAGGCTACTCTTTGTTACCGTTTCTAAACAAAGTATAACCACTGCCTTCAGGGTGAAGACACATGTCAGTTCAGTAGGTTTTGGGCAACAATGGATCTACAGCTAAGACTGAATCTGTACCCCCAGGGTCCCAAAACATCTTTTATTTTATTTTGATTGGACACTATTGTTGGATGGGAACACTGTAAGTTATATTTTAACCAAAATTTATTTTGTTTTGGACATATTGGGTTTCTGCAGTGGCCATAATTATCATCATCAGAAGAATGGGTCAATAGGTACGGTTAACCTGGACGTGTCCTCTAGTCCTGGCTAAATCCTGTTCATGTGGGAATGTTTGGTCTTTAATTTACATTAAAGGGTATGATCTAGACCTGTTCTATGTATAAAGTGCTTCAAGATGACTTTTGTTGTAATTTGGAGCTATATAAATTCAGATTGATTGGTTGGTTGATGTTTACAGCACATCGGAAGACAGTTCAATGATAAACCAAATGATCACACTGAAAGTTTAAGTTAATGAAGGACTTATCTCTCCCTCTTTCTGTCAGTGAGAGTATTAAAAAAACACAATCGACATATGCAACGTCTCCATCACAGCCTAATACGCTGCTATTCTTGCAGCTGTAAAATAGTGAATGATTTTTTTTGAATGTCACATTTTCACTAACAGTATTTGATCCATTCAGTGGGATAACACTTGGAAAGTCTAGAAGAGAGGTTAAATTAGATTATTTTATCCCCATTAAAGTTAGCACAGAGCCAAAACAAGTCTCTAGCACGCCCACAGACCATGTGCAGGAAGCATTCATGTGGCCAGTGTGGGAATGTCAAACATGGCACCAGATTTCAAAACTGTACTGTAGAGAGATTTATTTAGAGGCTTAATTAGTGTTGTGTGAAGTTGTTGGATTCTTGACTGTAAGGTCAGCACTGCAGGTTTAAAGATTGCCTCCAGATATGTTTAAAGACAGAAAAAAAGCATTGTAATAAGTAGGCTATTAATTTGTGTGTGATATGGCCTTTGTCTCAGAAATAAATTCAATTACCTTTTTAGTGTTTTAGTCATTCATGAAGTTACTGGAAGTCCAAAAGAAGGATGAATCGTATTCTGGCAAAAGAAATCACTTGATGTTTGATGAGGATGCTGTTTATCAAAATCTTCCATAAGTGCTAGTGTGTTTCCATATTGTACCATGTATGTGAATGTCATGCTTTTTTGTGTGTCTCCGTTTCAAAAGTGAAAAATAAGCAATGGTGAATTTAGAGCTCAACACCACAGAAAAATGGTTCTTAAAGGAAACCCTGGGGCGATATTATTTTATGCTGCGTTACTCACAGCATTGCTAATGATGCTAGGAATAAAATGTGACTGCTATAGCAATACGGAGACTAATGCATATCATAAATCAGGACGTTACAGGCATTTTCAACATGAAAGTAGCAGTTTGAGAGCAACGTGCCTGGAGTTCCTCTGTGTGGAAGCCTGGCGGGTCATTCTTCAAGAGGACAGATGTTGAAGAAGACCGTGACATTGGAGTGTGTGTAGTGCTGCCAACGCNACACACACACACACACACACACACACACACACACACACACACACACACACATACACACTGACAGACATGCCAAAGAGCCACGCAGGTTGCCAGATCCACCAACCATCTGAGGAATGCTTCCTCTCTAATAATGTGTGGTTTGTCTGTGCTGCATATCTGTGCTGATCCTTCAAGAAAAAAATATGGATACAGTTACATTTTGAGAAAATATACAAATACCACACCAAGAATAAAAGTTAATTTAGGTCAACTTAAAACAGAAAATTAGAAAGTGCCACAAAGTATGTTGAGAATATTAAAGACTCATCACGGAAAAACAGAACACAGAGTCCTTACACAGAGCAGAAAACTGGTGCATGTGACTGACTGTTACCTTCACTTCCCCACTTCATTAAACTGATAACCACATGTTCGTTCTGTACTCTTTGTTGCTAAAGTTTCATGGGCTGCTTATGTTGTCCACATGCACATTTCAGACTTGGAGTCATGCTCAAGCATGAGCACATGTGTCTGAAGTTTTTTCCCCTACTAAAGAACAATAAACATACTGTAAACGTGTGTCAATAATCTGTTTATAAAGTCTCAGACACTTCCAGAAGTCTGTCACTTCCAAGAGTCGTTCAGAACAGTAGGAAGGATGCCTTAAAGAGACAGGAGCTGAAGTGACCTGTTTCAGAGAGAGGCTGAGCTGTAGCGTTGCATAAAAAGCCAGTGTAAGATAACTAAGACATTTTTAAATGATAAATAATGCAAAATATACAAGTAGAGTCTTAAAATATAAGTGTAGACAAATATACATGCCCTTTGTTTAATACCTACAACCTAAAGATTCACTTAATAACTATCGACTGTATCACATGATCACCATCAGCGGTCATCACTGTTTTATGGATTATTGGCATGCAAACTCCACAAAAAGCAGACCTTGAGTTTGGACTGAGTTGATTTATTAATAACATCTTGTGTTATGTGTTATGGATGAAATCATAAGAGCCGATCACATGTCAACAGTTACAGCTCTGTGATCATTCCCATCAGGCATTGCTCCTCGCTGCAGCCAATAAAATGAATAATAATAATAATGGAGCTGGCAGTAATTTTGTGCAC
>JANJYP010004978.1:0-38607 GCA_024605115.1 Rastrelliger brachysoma | reverse complement strand
GATGCCTGTGTTGTCTATTAAGATTGCGCTGTTTCACAGTGAATTTAGAGGACAAACATTTAGCAGATCAAGAGGAGAGGTATATGATTTGAGAACATGCTGAAACTATGCAGGACTCATAGACCACCTTTTAAAAAAGCATAAAAAACTGCGCTAAAAAAATCCGCGAAACAGCGAAGCCGCGAAAGGTGAAGCGCGATACAGCGAGGGTTTACTGTACATTTAATTTTAATCAGCTGAATAAATCTATGACTGGACAGGTTTTTGCTTTTTGGTATGAACAGTGCTTCTCTGTCTCTGAAAAAAGGAAAGTAAAGAAAACAAGGACAATAAAGGAGGACACAGGGAAGTAGTGTGCATGTTATGGTATGATATTGATGAATGATTATTCAATTAATGATGATAATAATGGGATAAAATAACAATCATAATATAATCATAAAGTGCAAAATAGTGCAACATAATGGCCAAAACAAATCAGGTATAGACATGATACATGACTTATGTGGAGCAGGATATTTTACTGCTACAGAGACACCATCTCTGTAGTATGTGGTTGCATGTCAACCATTGGGCAATAATACAGTTGCCTATATTAACTGGTACTGAATTAAATGACAAGACTGTTTTAACTGCAAAGTCATAGACATACACTGTGTTTGTACGTGGCTTACAGCCAGTTGTATCAAACATACCCAATGATGTATGTACAGCAGAAATATAATGAGGAAAAAAAAATTGGGACAGAGAAATAATGGCATATGAGAGACATATGAGAACAGAAGGTATTTATCACACTCTACAGACGTGCTTTTAGCTTGATGTGTATAATCCTCGTCTTACTGCCCCCTCCCCCGTTCTGTGATTGGCTCCCTCATTCAGGGGAAAATTAGCTCCATGGTTTCCATACTGACTTACAGAGTGAAATGAAATCACCTACAAGGAAGGATAGGTATACCCAGGCTACATCCAGACATTTCCAGTATAACTTAAAAACATGTAGATATTAATTTAATTTTGTGAACAGATAGATGGCTATTTATTTCAATTCAGCTTTGATCCTCACTCAACATGGACTGATGCATAACATAGGCCCAGATGTACATGTGCTCAAACTGTTTGGTGCTGCTGTCCAGTAAAATGCACATCTATGTGGTAGACATGTGAGTACAAGTGCACATGTAAGAGAGGTCAACTGTACTTCAGACTTCCCAAACAAACAAGCACACTCTTGATTTAATTGCCCTATTTCACATGATAGTCTATTACTCATCACTTAACATTAATATAAAACAACAAGGCCATAACTTTTTAAACACCTTATGCAATATTCATCATCAGTATTTGGATACTTGAAATTTGTATGAACTGAACAAATAGGTCTATCCAGTGAAACAAGATGGAACAAGTTTATGCTTTAACGTTATCAACTTGTTGTTATTACCGGTGTGGTAATGTCCCTCCAGCCAACCATGCTGGATCTAAATTTATAATCATGTTAAGCCCCCACCCAATTAATTGAAATAATCTCTCCCACCTTCCTTATATCATTGTCTAGTCAAGTCAGATTGTTGAGGTAACAGTGGAGGAGAGAGAAAGTGAGGTTCAAGAAGCTGTAAACCACTTGCTTGTCCTGGGCGTGCTATGATACACTGGTTTTTAAGCCCCAGACAAGATAAACTAAATGTGGTGAGGAAGGTGTCCGCCAGTGGTGTAAGTCAAGAGCACGTGAGTACGCTACTTGCATTGGTACACTTGTCCATGGCATTTGCTACTCAGCATTGTAGTGTTTTGGGGGAATACGCATATTGAAGGAGATGGTGTGCTGGGGGTGGTGGCTTGACTGATTGTGTGGAGCCAATCTGGGCCAAAAATGCAAAGGAAAATTTTTTGTTCTAGTCCAGCTGTGGGTGACAGAAAGATAACGTCATACTACTCAGATTACTGAAAGTTTATATAAATATACTGCCATATATGAAAAAACACAACAATTAGTTCCACCAATAACTAACTATGCTGTATTCAGAGGGTTAGTAATTTTTTTGTAATTTCTTCAGTTAATCTCTTGATTTTCTAATACAAATGAAATGAGTGTTTCTCAGTTTCTGTGTGGGATGTGCGTCATGGTAGCTGGCAACCCTAAACAGAGGCAGAGGTGAGCATACCCAAACAACCCTGCCTCTAGACCTGCCAACACTCCTGTTTTTCCTGTGTTTCTCTCATATTGTTATCCCCTCTCAGTTTTAGTGTTTCTGACAGGGAACTCCTGTAATTTGCATGCCCTTCAACCTTTATCATGAATAACTGTCATACACATGGAGTCATAACTTATGTATGTTATGTGTGTCTGATGTTACCCAAGTTGCCAGATTGTCTAAGAAACTCAATTTACACACATAACTCACACACGACATACAATTTCAACCCATCTGTCAGCCCAATTCAATTTAAAGGGCATGTGCACCACTGCTCTCTGTGCAGGCACTCTTTCCTCCTGTCCTCCGTTCTCCTCCCTCTGCTGCTGATGTTATTCACTGCTGCAGGTACCGCTGGTAAAGAGCTGGTTTGTCTCAACCTGCAGCTAAGTTGACAAGAATTTGCCTAATTTTAAGATATGTGGCAAACTCATATCAGAAAGAGTTAGGCTACATATACACAGCTTTGATGTAGTTAACTTAGCCAGGTCACTGCACCAGCAGTGGATGGGATACTGTTGGCAACAGTACAGTTGAAAGTATTTCTTTTCTACATGTTAATGCTTGTTGAACAGGTGGTTTGATAAAGTGCTTATTGTTTTTTTTTTTTTACTTGCCATGGTTTTGTTGCATGTACAGGCAATAACTCTAGTAAAACATAATCTTGCACTACATTCACCATTTCAATCCACTGATAAAGATCATGTGTCATGTGTTCAAAAGCAGTACAACAGCTACTAAGACACCTTGCAGTTTCATTGTTTTTGGTCAAAAGCAGTGACCAGTTGAATGAATAAAATAATGAAATCAGTAAAAAATATTTGGCCAGCTTTTCACTTAGTAATAAACACCACTAAGTGTCTCTTCAAGTCCAGATTTAACCTTTCAGAGAAGGTCATCTAAATGCACAAAACTTAAATGTAACATAAACTATCAAATGCAGGCAAAACATTTCTAAACTCACTCATGTGTGAACCAAAACAATTACTTCTCTGGCAAAACTATTAAATCTAAATATTATGAAATATGTATTTTGTATTTTCAGGTCATTGTGCTGAAAGTTAACTTCAACAACTGCACTGCATAAAGCTTTATGCCTAACAGTGGCACCTCATCATGGTAGAGGACTGCGTTGTGTTAACCTGAGGCTAAATGTGACCATGGGCACTCGCCCTTGGCTGAAGAATTGAGGTGTATGAGTTATGACTGTAGGTGAGGCACTATCAGATGGCTTGGGAAAAAATGACATTGACTGGCCAAATACTTCTGATCGTGCCTGAGGCTCCTACTTTAGCGGCCCCTCCCATGAGGAGTTGTTATGGTTATAGTGTATTTTCAATCCAGAATTTTCTCTGAATAAATAAACAATCACAGCGAAGTTAAAGATGCTGCCATTAAATCCTGGATTCATTTATAGAAATGTACACACGCTATACAAAGAACATAATCACAGACTCGTGACCTGATGAAAGGCATTGTTTGTTGTGTTTTTTTTATAATGTACTATTAATGTACAGCTTTCGACAGAGCGGAGGAGTATGATTGAGATAAAGAGTTTGATAGAGAGAATAAAACTGAATACAGCAGCAGACTGTAAATGAGCACGGGTTCATAAAGATCTCATTTGTATTTTATGTTTGACTTTGATGGCCCTCTGGCTTCTAAAATATGCACATAGAGCGTGGAACATCTGAATGGCTCATAATGATGTAGAAATTTATGGGCTCCATTGTTTAGACTGGAGATGTCTTCTTTAGGCGGCACAGTGTGTGTGTGTGTGTGTCTCAGTTCAAAGCACACAACAGAAGATATCAAGAGTCCACGAAATCCTGACTATCCAGTGACTATCCCTTCAACACCATGGAGGAGACCCCATATCAAAATACTCAAATATCAGTTTCACTATGCCTCAAACAATCAAATATATGATGCAAACACTTTCATAACAGTTCAAAGAAAAACAATGCCATAACCAGCTTCCACAAGTTTGAAAGAAGGTTGTGGATTGTTTGCAGAGCAGCTGCCTAATGAGCTCAATTTCCAGCGTGCTGAATCTAATGCTAAAAACTAAAGCGTGAGGTTAGATGTGCAGTCGTGACAGATGTTATAGAGTAAGAGAGTAAATAGCCACAGCATCAACTTGATTCTCAGGCCGAGAGTGCACCATACATTACTGTGTTACTCAAATGAAGCTCTGGATCCATCAAGGAAAGATATAATTACTTAACACTCTTTAAATATTAAGCACCCTCTCACTCTTCTGTAAATGCATGACTTCAAACCATGTAGAATATTTTCTCTGACATTAAATTAAACATTTCTCACAAAGTATCAACTGTGGAGGTAAGAAAGCTCTTTCTCTCTCTCTCTCTGCACTCTTGCTTCACTTCCTGTTAATGTAAGCTCTTTTAGCACAGGGACTGTTATTTTTTATGAAAAACGTCAAACTTTATTTTGAATGACAGTACAGTGCAGTATGGCAGTACAGCATGACATTAATTCACCACCTCCATCTTACTTATATAAGGCATTTTTTTCCATCTACAAGTCAAGAATAATTCTGACCTATGCAAACTGATACAAAAATATATTAGTGTATTTTCTTGTGCTCAGAAACCACAATGTTATCTAAACCTTAAAATCAAGTGCCTTATTCACCAATCCTGTCAGTACGGCTAATCAAAGTTTATTAGTATTACTGATCCATACTACTTAATTCTAATGGGATTGAAATATATTACTAAGTACACTAGTACCCACCACACACACACAGATCATGGCATACTGTTAATTGCTGTTCACGGGAGTAGAGAGAGAATTTGTGTTTGAGATTAGTGTGTGACGTGCGGAGCGGTGACTAGCTATGCAGCTTACATGTGCTTGGTACAGGCGAACCAAGCCTTCTCTTCAGACAGGACACTGTTAAGAGCACTGACACTATGCACACAGGCACTTAGTTGCTTTAGTAACAGGTGACACATCTAATGTAAAGTAGCGTTTTAAAAGGCACTGCACGCTGTATGTCTAACACTTAGAGTTGCTAAAGTTAATGTTTAAACTTTTCTGAAAATAATAGCTGTGGAGTTGTTATATCTGATTACAAGTGTTACCTCATTAACTTCAAGTCATCTGTGAGTTATTCTGGGCATCAGAGCCGCTTGGCAACTAGAGCCTTGGGGAGAGGAATAACTGCACTGACTGTGGCGCAGCAGCCTTTACACCATAAATAATAATAGTATAATGTCCCATTAGTGTTACTCTTATTACACAATGTAGCCAAACCAATACAGGATTTTCAAGGCAGATGTTGATAATGACATTTGAGAGAAAATCCAACAGCTATTAGTCTTTTTTGTTCAAGAAACACAATAGGAACAATCTTGATTGGGATCTGTCTGATATGTTTGTTGTTGTTGTTTTAAAGGATGGCTTTAAGATTGTCAAAGTCTGTCATAAAGCAACAATCAGTCATGCCCATGGACATGACACAAGTTTCAGTCATTCCTCCTGTTCATATGATATCTAAGCATGGCCAAAGTCCTGGTTTAAAAAAAAAATGTCTTCAAACGTCTATGTGAAGATAATATGAGGCCTTAAGCAGTCTGAGATAGCCAAATGAATCTTCCACAGTTGCAGTAAAAAAGTCAATTTACCTAATTCAAACTTTTAACAATAGCTAAACTTTAAATGGCAACTGTTAAACAAATGAATAAATCAATGAATACGGATAACAGTACCTACTGCTGCAGGAACTTCTCCAATCAAGACTAATTTAAGACGGGTTCTCAGAATCAATCTCCAAAACTAAACCTGCACTGACTTGAACGCACCTTTTTCTCCCTAACAGTCTCCTACATCTTCATTAGATGCAATTACTCAGTTATAAATGATCTAATCATAGTATAATAAAAGTAAGTAACTGGCTCATAAAAAGCCTCAGATAAGTTGATTGCAATAAGTGGACATAAAAAGCCTCTTCCTGTAAATAAGCTTTACAGCTATAAAGGGCTAAATATAGCACACAGAAACAAGTGTAGTCTTAAGTGCTTAGCCGTGTTCATTAGAGCCCACCCACAAGTTTGTGAGTCAAAGCAGATTGTGCTGGTTTGTTTTTGGTGTCTGCCTGTTGTGGTGACCCACTGTGGTCAGCAAGGTGGTCGACCTGCATTGATGTGCTCCAGACCGGACACAGCTGCGTAAATATTGAGCCGGGCCAAGCTGAGGCATGGCCATCAGCCATCACTGTCGCTGCGTGCTCTGGCATCAAGGTTGTTTGACCAGCGGCTCCATTTTCTAAACTCAAGCCTCCATAAATTTGTCTTTCAGCCACCCCGGTACATAGCATCTCCTGGGAGTTATGTTGTTGTAGTGGCATAGGTCTGTGTTGGCCCATTCAGGTGAACAAAATCATTCAAGAAGTTACTCCACAGGACTCTTGATTTGATTCTGAAGCACCTTTCTGCATATATTTACATATCAATTACAAAGAGATGGATTGTCTTTAAATCTCTATGTAACTACTTGATGCTTTAACACAGATATATTAATACCACTTGGGTTATGCAAAAACAGGGATGATGACATAATTTTTTTCTAATTCATGCATTAATTAGCTTAATTAATGACCTCGTTATCATAACTGGTGATGTTTAATATAGCATGGTGATTATGGCAGAACAGTAGGCAGCTGAAATGCTGCTTCCTTTTTTATTGTTTTAGGCTGTGATCTGAATTGAGTCAAGCGATTTAAAGAGTAGACTTACATGAATAATTCCACATTTTTAGAGCAGACAACTGGGGTTGATCTCTCATAATTAGGCCAGCCCAGTGTGTTAGGCGCAGCAACTCGTACAGCACAGTAACTATCTTGGAACAAAACAAGGGAAATGCATTTATCCCCATCACTTCCTTTTGCAAATGTTTAATTTCCAGCTCTTGATTTGACCAGTTGGATTGCTGCATCCTGTTACACCCAGCCAGGGAGCATCCATTAATGGTCTTGGGATGTCTGCAGGCGCATGATAAAATGCCATTATCAGCTCCACAAGGCAATTTGGATTGTGCAAGAAGAAGCACTGCTTTTATAGATGTTTGTTACATAAAGCAGAGTGACAGGAAAACAACACATACAAGCCTATTTTACTCCCTAGTCTGTCAAAGATGTGTCATGCTCTATCCTCTGCACTGTTGTCATGGCAAATGAAGACTCAAACATCTGAAGTGATGGTGTGCCTAGAATGGCAGGCTACGGACAGTGAGTCAGACTGTTGTGTAAAAATCTCTTGATATGCCTGTTATTTGGGAGGTCTAAGACCAATTTACAATATGATAGTTCAGCAGACAGTCATTGAACAACCGCTACTACAGATGCACAGAGAAAATGTGTGACAGCAAAAAAAGCATAACCATCAACAGTATCTAGACAAAATGGTACTTTAACCAACTAGTTTTAACTTGACAACTTAATCAGCTATCACCTATTCTTTTTAGCGGTGCACTTCTACAGTGAAGTCATACAAAAACATGTTACTATATGATAACCGTTTGATTCAAAGATGTTGAAAGTTAAAATGTGAACATTTTTTATCTTAATAAAAATCTTCATTACCGTGATATACACAATGCAGTAAAAGCCAGATGACAAGCAGCAGCTCAGTTAAGTTCTCTATGTCTGCTTCTTAAGACTTGAGAACATAACGTGAATCATCTCATTAAAAGAAGATGTATACAACCTACATGTTCATGTGTATAAATAAATGCAGGTACATGCCCAGCCACTTCTGTGAAATCACATTTCTAAATATATTCTGATTATGTCTTGACAGGTACTGTAAGTAACTGATGGATGATTATTTAAGAAAATGAATTTCTCTGTTTAGTACTGATGAATTACATAACTCCCTGCTGCTGTGGGTCATGAAATGCTCAAACTGCAAGCAGTACATGCAGGTCTCCTTGAAGAAGATTGGTGCCTGATAATAATATTTATAATACTAAATAAAACATCAGTGGGTGGTAGGGCATTCTCTTACCAAGCCCCTGTTCATTGGAATCATCTAGCCAAATAAAATTAACCAAAAGGAGGTTAGCTCATACAAAAGCAAACTCAAAACACTCTTTTTGCATGAGTATTCAACCTTACTTAGCCTGCCATAAGTAGTACAACTGAAGTTATCCTGTGTGTGCGCGCGTGTGTGTGTGTGTGTGTGTGTGTGTGTGTGTGTGTGTGTGTGTGTGTGTATGTGCGTGTGTGTGTGTGTGTGTGTGTGTGTGTGTGTGTGTGTGTGTTCATCCGTATCCAGGTATGAATGTTAAGGAGCCTTATGTGCTCATTACCATTTTATTATATAGACAGACAGGCCTTTGAGGTATACTTTGTGATACTGGACAATAATAAAGCTTGACTTGACTTGATGTGATTTATCATAGGAGATTCAGCTCTCTGGCTTTGATAAAGCTTGGTGTAATAGCTCCAGATTCCTAATGACCTTGGCAGAAACCTATAGCTGCAGTACATAGTCACAAGAAAATTCACAGGCACCAAAGGTAAAATCTCATTTTGACAGTCGGATATGCAATAGACTGAGGAAGTAACTTGTTATCATATTGAGTGTCTAAAAGGTCTAGGTGTCTAAAAAAAGGTGTCTGATGAAGTTCACTGCCAAAAAAATAATTAATTAATAAATGATGATTATGAATGTTAACACCCAGAAACTCATCCTGCCAAAGCAGCTGCACCTGGTTTCTAGACTATTATCAAAGAACAGTGAAAAACACCATCTGTACTTGGCATGAATGGCACCAATTGTGATCTTAGCTGTATTACCTTTTCAGTGTCATGAAGGAAAATTATTGCAGGTTCTGCAAGAGGCCATCTGTTTGATGCTTTTGTAACTGACTCTGTATTTTATTTCTTGCCACTGTGATGCCTCATACAAAAGTCCATGTTTTATGTGTAAAATATATGACAGCCCAATCAGACAGTAAGCATATCCGAATTATACAGCATTGAAAAACTGATCTTTTATGAGTACTTTGACATAATGCAATTTGTGTGAAGCATTGACAAACACTGAATAACTTGACTTTATTGGAGTGAAACTGATATCCCATTAACACATGCTGATTTCCCATATAGGTTGACTTGAGGCAATTTAGTCCTTAGGTAAATGAAAACCCAATCTATAACACATTAAAACTAGAAAATAACAATCCTATTACAAAGTAACAACTCTAATAAAATGTTATAGAAGGGCCTGAAATTTTTAAAACCTGTCATTAAGTTTTTGGTTTGCCCAGGTTCAGGGACAACAGATTCATTTCCCCAGTTAAACATGTAAACAGAAAATCATTAAATCTCCTGTTTGTGGGTAGACATGATGTGATTGCAAGAGAGTAATTTATGCTACAGATGTTTGCTGCAGAACACTGTGCCCACACCAGGGAGTCATGATTAATTTATACGTGTTTGGATAAGAGCATGTATCTCGGTCCTATTAATATTGCTCTTTTGCAGAATAAGATCATATCTTTGAAAAATGAATATTCATCACCTTAATGAGTCAAGAGTCCTAGTCTGTATCCCACAAAAGTCAGGAAACCATTCAGATACAGGTTGTAAATCTTTCTCCAGATTGGATATTTTTGAAATGCTTAGTCAGCCTGTGAGGTGGTAAGGGCTTTACTTAAATAATCCCTGTTTAAATGGCTATATAAGCATTATAATACATTTTAGTCTCAACACAAGCAGGGACTATTTACTGGTTGGCTGATCAGGTGACCNTGTGTGTGTGTGTGTGTGTGTGTGTGTGTGTGTGTGTGTGTGTGTGTGTGTGTGTGTGTGTGTGTGTGTGTGCGCGCATGTGTGTAGACCTGCATGTATTCAGTGGTCTGATCACTGTATATTTAGGTATTATTATCCATATTATTAGCTTATAAATCCATACTCACTCACCTTCAACCAGCGCAAAGTTAAACTCACCATAATGTTATCACATCAGGACCCTAGCCTTTTCACCAGCTTAAACCCTCTTTGTCCAAATCTCTGTGCACATATCCTTTTGTTATAACAGGCGCTAATGCCACAAACTGATTAAGCACTATTAACTTGCAAATTAGTTCTTTTGTTCTAACTTTATCCCCATCAGCTTTGTCCATTTTAAAGACCGTTTGTCCAACCAGAAAGAATGATTTTACTGCCAGTGATGTTGCTTAGTGTCCACTTCACAATTCAAGTGTGTGTACAAGATNTGTGTGTGTGTGTGTGTGTGTGTGTGTGTGTGTGTGTGTGTGTGTATACTTCATTTGTAAAAAAATAAAATAAAATAAAAATACCACCCAAAATAATTCAACAGACAAGACAAAAAATAATACCTTGATTATGCAGTGGAAATGATGTTTGGAGATTTGTTTTAAGTAAAAATATCCCAACGTCTTTGTTGAAGCACCCAACCCACTGTACTCAAAATATTTTCACTGTTGCAACATGTAATGAGAACAGCTTACTAGTGTGGTGTGTAAAAATATAGGCAGCCGTAAACCTTTTGTGTTAAATCTTATGAGACAAAAGATATGCCTACCGGTTATTTTCCAATGAGTCACACTGAGATTGAATATTTTAATGCAGTGTAGGCATGGACCAGCATAAGGCACCATAATAAGAAAAAACACTTACTTTCAATGCTTCTTATTACTTCTATTATATAGGAAATATGGGGGCAGGTAGAAGAGACGACATGCGACAGTCGTCCTATATTGGACGGACGGACGGACGGACGGACAGACAGACAGACAGACAAACAGACAGACAGCCTGATTGATTGATTGATTGATTAATTGAAGGCTGTTGCAGTTTAATAAGTAACAAATATAACTGTAGTGGAGGAGGAGAATCTATTTTCAGAAAAAGAAAGATGCCCTCACAAAGGTTTATAACACCATGCAAATGTTTGATGAACTGAGTAGGAAAAGGTGTCTGCACAACCTGGTTATCAAAACACTGCCATGGCCAGCACTCTAACAGATTATATGCTAATGTTATTAATGCCACCTCTATCTGGAATATGCTTTTGAATCACTATTAGGCACAGCATGTGTTTCCAGGATATGAATAGCATCAAGTTCAATCTATTGTGCACTAGGGAATCAGTGTCATCTGAAAGCTGTGTGAGCTCCAGATCATCCTGAACTTCAAAATTTAACTACTCAAGTGTTAAGCAGGAGTTTTTGTCGTGACGAGAGCAGCTTGCAACAAATCAGATGTTGTTGAAAAGCCTGGGAGAGAGGTGCAATACTTTGTCCAACAAAGGCTTTAATAATTAACAGTGGAGAAAGCCACAGCATACTGCTAAGTAAAGGCTGGAACATGGTAACTGTCACTTACAATCATCTAAATGGATCCCAGTGTCACAACTGGGGCTTGTAGTTGTCTTAATCTAAGCTCGTCTAGTAGTGGAAAAACCTTGGACATCGTCTCTTACCTGAGGTGCCCTTCATTTCAATAGGACTTATGTCTGCTTAGCCTGAGTGGCTGCTTCCTAAGTGCAATCTGCAGCTGTCTCGGGTTTGTTTGTCAGGGGGAATACGTGGCATGAAAACAGCCACATCAGACAATAAAGACCTATTTTCGAATGCTTCCTGAGATAACAGCACAGCTTCTCCAAACGGACTGCTCCACATCATTGCAAAGCCCCGACATAATTCAGATAAGAAGGTGCTACCCAAGAGGCTAATGTTTGTAAATCACAGCTCCTCTCTTTTATGAGGCATTCCTCATGAACGATACTGTATGTTGACAGTTTAATGTAAGCCAGAATGGGATACTCTGCTAATATCCAATTTTCGTTGAAAATATAGATAACATGACAAAAGGCTTTTTCAGCTACATTATATTGACATTGTACTCATGTACTGCACGGTGCCGGTTATAATGACAAGTGGATGTTACGATGGGAAAAATTGATTCAACACTGGTTTTCAATACAATATGACATTTACTGTTCGCTTAGAGTTAAGTACATACAGTGTCTCATGTAGTTCACCGCTCACTTGATTACACTAAAACAATATATTGTTGTCAAATATCAATATGACTATTCATCTGGAGGTCAAAAGGTCATTGTTTGAATTCAGTTTTTCAGACCCCTCTGTTTCAGGCTGCACAGTGTAACAAAGGTGCAAGAAAGAAACAGAATCAAAGGTCGAATCAACCTGAAGCAGCTGAAACACTTTTTTTACAACATTGATCATAATGTTTATGGTGTATCTGTTGTCATTACTGATAAATGAATTTCAAGAGAATGGTCACAGATTGCCTGCAGGCTATAAGGCTGTTTCAGTGAGACCTGGTTGAAAGACCTGATTGCGTGCATGCAGACGTGACTCATTTGTGTCTTTGGGCGGTATATCTGCCATATGAGTTGAACAGTGGCATGACAAGACAGGCACGAGGAGATGCTACACTTAGTTTGCGCCTGAACAATCAGCAGTGTCAGGCGGTGAATGTTCCTGAGAATGAAGGACTCTTAGAAATGTTATTTCTGCACTGGCTAACTAGAACATTTTCTGTTACAATGTGACTGTTCAATATGTACTACAGCAGTCAGGTAAGCAACACATCCTTTGCTAGCTTAGCGAACGCTGCTAATTCAAGAACTTACTGCACACCAGAAAACATTAATTTACCATGTGTTACAGATGAATAGAGGTAATTATCTTTTTTTTTTCTTCTGAGAGACATTTCAAAAGCACCAGCACCTCAGGTTTTTGTGGCAGAGTATAACTGGAGCTGAGGGCGTCATTAAAAGAGGAATAAATAAGAAAATTAAGCAACTGATTTTAAGTGCCCCATGACACATATAACCAGTGTGCTCAATGGAAGGCAATAATTATCACTGATCAACCAGGAGGAAATAGCTTGTAGAGTGGTTCTCTGCCATAAACAAAAGTGTCATGAAACTGGTCATTGTGTAATTGAGAGCACAATGCTGTAAGACAGTCACACGTTTATGTGATTTTGTTTCTAATACAAACACATCTACTGAAGCTTCTGCTCTTGCTCAATGACATAGAAATGATAAAGCATTCAGAACACTACTTCATGAGGAAAATATTGTAAATATTTTATTAAAAAGTCCTGCACTTACTATGAATGAAAAAAAGCTTTCATTGTTCCTCAGTGTTTTGAAGTATCTTGCTCACTAACAAGGTGAAGGACAGAAAAAAACAAGCACCTAAATTTAATTCTTGGGGCATTTTGACTTTCCTTGAAGCTATAACAACTATATATGGCTCAGACAGTGACCTTCATAAAATATATGCAATTCTTTTTTTTACTTCACTTACATTCATCTATTTGTCAAATTTTATAAAGGCCAGGAGTTACAAACGTCAATGTTCACATGCAAATATACCAATCAGTGCTCAGTATTCCTACATGGGAGGTCAATCTGGTTCAGTTTTGCTTCTGATAACATGTCAGGCATTGAAAAGTTGCTAGTTTTACCAAGTTGCCAAAAGCCTGGAGCTTTCTGCATTCGTAAACTTTGACACTATGAATAATGTAAGGCATGTCTTGTGCTGCAGAGTTTGGTGTCTGGTATGACATACAGTATCTTGGCTGACCCTTTCCACACCTTTTTAAGTGTAGATAACCTGCCTGTGTGACAACAAAGAATAATCATCTATTGAGCTTAAAGCTGAGAAGAAGAACAAGAACTTTAAAGCTACCTGTCTCACTTTGCCTGTGAGTAAACCTTGTTAATAAATGAAAGGAGGGACAAGTTACTTTATCTCTTTCAACAATAATTCTTGCTAGAGTCTATGTGTGGGACATGTTACGAAAACATAATCGGATCAATTTTAAAACCAGGACGATATTTCAATCTGAGACAGAAACATGAAGACACCATTTATCGAACATATTTACACAATTAGATCTGGCAGCAAAGGCCCTGCTCTTAAAAGGAAGCTTTCAAAGAGCAGCAACAAGATGCATGCCAGGAGAACTCATCCTTGGGCATAACAAACACATGACCTACAGTATACATACATGATTTAGAGATAGCTGTAGACATAGGAACATCTTTGCAAAGTAAATATTTGAAAGGAGGAGGTCAGGATGGAGCCGCAGCAGCAAGTGGTGTTGTTATAAGGAAATCATCAGAGAAGTAGTAAGAATTAAAAGCCACTTTATAAACCTGTACACCATCTCTAATACATATATACAAATCTCAGATAGTCCCTACATGGTACAGCATCAAATATAGAAATAGTTTATTAAATGCCAACAGTTCAATCCAGCTTCAAATTTATATTATTCAGCCCAGATGTTTTGCATTGATACTCCTACTTGTCCATAAATTAAATAATATTAATTTCAATCAATTTTATTTATTAATCACAAATACTTCAGACAATCTGCTCCACTGCATTAAACCACAGTAAACATGGGCAGTGATGGACGAGGTAAAACTGGGCTCAGACTACAGGAGTTTTGGGTCGATTTATCCCTGTTTCAACCCAACCAACAATCGATGGAGAAATCTGGTCTGAGATCTGGGTCTTTACTGGTGTTCAGTTTAGATTATCTTGTGATGTGAGACATTTACAGATCAAATCTTAAACCTCCAGCATTGCTCACAGGCACACAAATCGGGCTACCCCATAACTTAAAATATGTTCGATTTAGCATTCAAAGTCTGGACGATTATGTCATTACTGTCCAAGGAGGACCACAATAACCAGCGAGAGGGGCAAGTCTACAAGAAGACAGAGGTGAATAAGAGCACTTTTCAGGACTGTCAGCACACGCTCTCATGCCACACCTCCAATTCCCATCAAAGTGTTAATTCAAGGCTAAGGTAAAATATCGAGATATATATCGTGACATGGCCTTACAATATCGGGATATTAATAAAAGGCCATATCACCCAGCCCTACTTCCAAGACATATAATCATACAGTACTGGCAAAGCTTTACAGCAGGTTGCTGCACCACCTTGTTTACATCTGCTTCCCTGAAAGATCATGTCAGATCATGTGATGTTGTGTATTACTCCCTAAGGAACGATAATCTTAATAATATCTTGCAGTGTGAAGCACAATTATTGTCAAATCTTGTGGTGTGTGCATATTTGAGATTAGAGAGAAGAACATCTGTGAAGTTTCTGCTTATGTGTGTGAAGTAGTCTGATTTCAAAATGCGGATTTGAGGATTTTAAAAGTCCTGTAATCTGAGCCTGACTTAATGTGTTAGCTAGTCTCAACAGGGGAGTCTTTTTTTTTTTTACTAAAATGCTGCATACTGAGTATTGTTTATCTCTGGCTTCAGGATCACTGATTCATTTAAATGTAGTGTGTGTATGTACTTGTGAATAAAAAAGCTTGCGGCTTATTGCCTTAGTTATTGCCTGTAGTTGACTGCTGCTGTTGATTGCTGGCGGCACACATTCATCTTAAAAGCAAGAAAGGTTTGCAGTGTCATTATCCTGCTGTGATGTATAGACTTCAATAGCAATGAATGTTGTACACTGCACACTCTTTTATTTCTTTCATTGTCTGATATTTCCCCCCTCGGAATATTGCTTATGATAGGAGTGTGATTGACGAAATGTAGCTGGCTAGCCAATGTGGCACATCCCAACAAGTAATCACACGAACAGGAATACACACATTTTTTATCAATTTAATGATTTTCCACACAAACATCGGACTTTTGACATTCCAGAGGAGTAACAGGCAAATAAAAATGCACAACCCTAGCACTGATTAAATGAGCAAATAGATGCCACTATTCCAGTTAACATCATTTATATTCTTCTGTCTAATGCTAATGTAAAACAAGCATTCAACACACCCAAAGTGTTTTGGCTGTAGACAGGGTTGCTATTTAACCGCAGCTTTAATGTAATCAAATCAACACTCTTTCACTTGCTTTCTCTTTCAAGTTAGAGCTTTATAATATAGCATAAGCACTGCAATGGCCCATAAACATCTCAATTAACTATCCTATAAATGTACCAATGTGCACCATTTTCAAAATTCAAAACATTGGAAGCCTTCCTGTGTTTATCATAAGAAGTGAATATAACACTGTTAGTGTTCTTCTTTGAATTGTGTTTGACAGGGACGACGCAATTAATATAGTTCTAATGAAAAACATGAAACTGGTGTGCTGCAGTGAGGTTTTATAGCTACTTCTCAGTTTCAACTATTGTCCCTAGTTAAACTTTACATATACAGTTAAAAGCTTTTATTATCATAAAGCCATGGTACACTACAAATATGGAAGTACAATAAAATGTGCATAAACAAAAAACACAGTAATTTATATAACAGTTATCTAAAAATGGGTACAGCTCATATTCAATTAGAACCTTAGCTTTGTCGTAAAGGCTTTAACATTTGTATTTAATTTGATTCAAGTAGTGTGCTTCAAATTTCAAACAGACCTTTATGGAGAAAGCCAAATTTAGATCTATTATGTGGTACTTTACAGTTGCTATTCACCAAGCCTCTAGTTACTCTGCTACTGTTTTGCATTTGGGTATAACTGGAAAGAGGTACTCGGTCTAAGCTGTTGATTCATATGAAGGCAAGGCAAGGCAAGTTTATTTGTATAGCACATTTCCGCAACAAGGCAACTCAAAGTACTTTACATACAATGCAAAATGAGAACATAGAAAGCAATTTAAACATACAATGTTTAAAAAAACAGATATAAAAAGAAATAAAATAGAAAGAGATAAAACTGTTTGAGTCCACAAAAATGTGTGAACTGTCCAAGTTTAGTAGATTGTGCCTTTTCAGAATGTGATGACACCACCAGACAGGCTTTTTTGCTCTTTTTTAGCACCTGACTGTATAAAGATATTAGATGGCTGATTGTAGATGGTGAAGTGTCTATACTGTCATTTCAGCATGAGAAATCAGAGGTGTGGCGTGAGTGTGTGAAGACAGTTAGATGCGTGTCTTATTATGATTGCGTGATTGTTGTTAGCCCTGCAACCAACTTGGTCCTGAGGGAAAAGTTCGGGGAATTCGCCTCCTTCAACCATCACACAGCCTGCAGAGCTGCCTGCTCTAACAGCAACCGCAGGTACGCAGGAGGAGGGGTACTTTACACTGCAGCTGCACACGACCTGAGGGACTTCCACTTTCTCTCTGTCATGACGTCGCATGACGAACGGTATGACGGAAAATTTTAGTGGTTTTGAAACTGTGACTTTTTCATACCATGCTGTAATACCCGAAGTATTGTTTAAAAGGGAGGACTTTTCCCAGTCAACTTTCACAGTAACAGTTCTCTAGCTTGAAGATATGACCCACACCAAAACTATTTATTTAGAAGAATTTATATTAGGAAAACTCAAATAGGAAAAAGTTAATGTCTGACGGGGTCAAATGGCTTTTTCATGTCAGAAAACACCACCCCAACTACAGTGATGCTATCCAAGGAAAGCTTTATATTTTCAATGAAAATAGTAATAGCATAATAATAGTTTGCATTTTCTGTGGAATATTTTGGTCTAAAGCCAAATAGCTGTGAATTAATAGCCTGGCTAACACTAGACCTCATCTCAGTGTAGATTGAGATTCGGTCTGGGAACCCCCTGTTCATTTTTTCGTAATTGGGGCATGGTTTATGAAAGCCCAGAGCCATTTATTGGGCACTGCAAATGTCTATCAAATGCATCTGTACATAGCTTATAGCCAATCGTATCAAACATATCCAATGACTTTATGTACAGCTACACAAATTTGGCAAGGGAAAAAAACAATAGGACTGAGAAATAATGGCACGCAGCGACCACTGCCCTTTGTGAAGATAAAAATGAGGATAGAGGGTATTTATGCACACTTTACAGACATGCTTTTAGCTTGATGTGTGTCGTCATCATCTTACTGCCCATTCCCCCCTTCTGTGATTGGCTCCCTCGTTGAGAAGAAAATTAAGTTCGTGATTTCCAGACTGAATTGCAGAGTGAAATGAAATTGCATGCAAAGAAGGATGGGTATACCCAGGCTAGCAAATGAAGGGGCTGACTGGATTTTAGGTAGTCAATTAAATGTGCAGCCACAACCTCCTTTGACAGGACAGGAAAAATAGAAATAGGGCGATAGCTGCAGATCAGATCATGATCACCTGCTTTGAACACTGGTGTAATGACTGCCTTTTTCTAGTGATTAGGGAATTTGCTGGTTGATTGATAAACTGAGTGTAGATGTTCACAATGTTGTGAAAATGCTTTGCAGTTAATGAATGACACCATGCTTTTATATGTGATATCCAGTGCTTACTGCATGTTCAGTGACCTACCTTCATGATGTGTATGTGAAAGTAAATCCTGATAATGACTGCATATCAAGGCATGCTCATAAACATGGCATGAAGCGAAGGGGAAAATATGAGTGATGGATGTTGTTCAAGGACATATCCATGATCATCTAACCATAATGCCCTCAGTACTCCAAATAATCTCTTCCATTAGTGTGGTCATATGGCTGGAGCTTGTACAGTCATGGATCTTTAACTCAGCTATTGTAGGTTTTGTCCCCCCGCCCATACTGTATGTGGCCATTGCCTTGGGCTTAGCATACCCTGCTCAAAGCCTCTACTGTCTCTCAGTGTCAGCAGTCAAAGCTAACAGCAAACAGAGGTTAAATAGGTCATCAGTCTCACCAGTAAGGCTACAGACCCCGAGGTCCTGTGTTTTATGCAACACTGGTTTTTCAAAAAAAAAAAAAAAACACAAACAGATGTTTTATGTGAAAAAGGGGAATTAATTGATCCAAGCCAACAGAAGTTTCCCAAACGCTGGCCTGATAATAGGGGACCCGCCATCATTAGGATTGATGGCACCAATTTATTATTAATGATTCGTAAAATGAGATCGAGTAGACCCCATTTTAAATACATTTTCCATTACAGAGGAGCTGACAAGCAACACTGCTGATTTCACCACCAAAACCTTTCGCTGTCTCTCTTTCTCCCTCTAACATACAGTATCCCTACTTCACCCAGTGCAATGTCTCACTTTGGTGATGCTTGGATTGTCTCAAATTGAAAGCATTTGTTTTAAAGCTGAGAGGAGAATTTTAAGCTCCGTCACAGTGCCATAGTACTAAGGTGTATTTTGTTTAAAGACACTAGATACAGTGTCTTACAGTGCATCCGAAGAGATATTCTGTTTCCCCTGAAATGTCCCCCATTGCCCCCTGATTCTGCCGCCATCTGCTGTGATATGATTTTCTGTCAGTCAAACTGCCTTTGTCGTACCTAGTCATACAGTATGAATACCAATGCCAAGATGTCCTGTCTGCATGTTAAGTAATTTACATAACTCCTGATTCTGAATAGCCCAATTTCCCTTTACTTTTTCCTTACTGATGAAATCAATGTGTAATACATTCCCGTAGATGGTGCAGAATTAATGCCTGTGTTACGGTAACATCTGTCTGAAATGTTTATCTGTTAGGATCAAAAAGGTCTTGCTTGCCAGCTAGAAAGTAATTGCAATCTGAATGAATGGATACAAAATTAGGGTCAGACAAAATCACCCAAACTTGCTGAGACATTGCAGTTGATTTAAATACAGACAGCATTTAAACTGCCTGTGGGGCCACAATAAATTATTTCACAGACTCCCAAACTAGACATCTACCTTCTTACAGTAGATAAAGCTTCCTCTCCAAAAATACCATTAGCAACGCCTGGAGTGTGTTTAATAATTGATGACTGGAGCATCCATGATAATTAAGAGTTAAGTGAGCGCGTGGGTAGGTGTGCGTGTGTCTTTTAAAGCCCTGTGAAAATGTGTAGTGATATCTTTGTTTTGGATTCCATGTTTGTCTGTGATTTCACTCCCATTGAATTGGTGGTGATTCCTGTTGAGCTGTGAAAACAGCATCACATCCTGGTGGCTTGCCACTCATCCTCCTTTACACTCATGCTGATGTAAGGTGAGTTTGAGGAAGCCATTACTCCAAATGACTCATTTTCCCTGCAGTATTCTAGTGTAGTACAGACATACCTTTTTGACTTGAAAGCCAAGATCGATAACTTTTTAAATGTTGTCATTCACTGCAGGAGTTTACAGCAATGACAGTAGAACTCTTTTTAAATGCAAATTAAATAAAGAAGGCCATGCAAGTAATGCAAATGAGCTGGAGACAGCACACAAACACACATTGTTGGTGCTGCAAGATGGCAGTGACTTATTAGTGGTAACATCCGTACACTGTAGGTTTACATTTAAACCAAATGAGGTTAACACCTCAGCACAACATGTCACCAAACCTATATAATTGTGCATATATGATAAATATAATATAAGCGTACACAAGAGGTTTAGAACTGGCTTTGTTAAAAACCTCCAGCTGCTGCTCATAGTAATGAGTGTTTGGCATCTAAAAACAATAATATTCATAACCATTCACCATTCTCTGAAGTCTTATTAATTGAACTTGTCAATCATGCTTTGTAGGCCCCTGTTAATGACTAAGAGTAAATAGCACAGCTTTCAATACAACTAACACCTATACATATAAATGCAAATTCAAAATACTATTTAAATAATTAGTGACCAACACATTCCTTCAGTGGAAGGAGTCAAAGGCACAGCTTATGGTAACTAATATATTTACTAACTTCAAAAATACTAATACATTCACAGGTTTAGGAAGGAGTTTGATGCTCCAGTGTAGAACAAATAACTTGTTGCGTTATTTTGTTTCGGTCCAATTCTAAAAAAGAAACATGGCGAGGATTCAACTTAAGTATCCAAACATCACCATCTTATACCATCATGTTAACTGTAAAAAGTGTAGTTTGAACTACAAATTGTAAATCCTATGTCTGCTTGTTTTGTCTCATCCCAATTGCAGTGCCCTCCTGTGAGTACAGAGCAGCCGTAACCCAACTCCCACTCCAGCTACACAGAGATAAAAACAAACATTTTGCAGCAAAAAGCAGCCTCCGGTTCTCTGGAGCAGACAGATCTGACATCCAACGGCATTTAAAACATGGTGCATCAATAATAATTTGTTGAATATTATACCACAGACTAAGTAGCTATCAGCCCTTGTGTGCACTTTAAGATTTTAAGATTTCATAGTCACAATTGAATAAGTAAAGTAGTAAATTAAAGCTGACGGACAAAGCTAATGGTCTGGAATATGGAGGAATGAATGAGTTGCGACAAGGTCCCCCACCTGGTCGAGGCCATGCTCTGAAAGACATTAACACTGCATGAAAAAATACAGACACCAATCATTTACAGCAAAGACTGCGGGGGCATCTGTGAAAAAAAGTAGAATTTGGCTCAACTTTGACCAACTTTAGCTCTGTGATCCAGTAAAGTGCTGCAGTGGCCAATTAAATGTGTGTAAGCACATATTCCTTGTTGATTACTTTGGTAACATCCATCTATTCACATTCTTTACCGCTTATCTTCTGTAGGGTTGCAGGGGCGATGTAGGCAATCTCAGCTGACATAGGGTGAGGGGTGGGATACACCCTGGACAGTCAATCACAGGACTAACATACACAGAAACAGATCATCATTCACACTGACATTCACACCTACAGGCAATTTAGAGTCTCCAATTAACCTAATTGGCATGTTTTTGGTCTGTGGGAGGAAACCGGAGTACCCAGAGAAAACCCACACAAACACAGGCGAACATGTGGACTAGCAATCATTTCAGAAGGTAAAATGTTTGCCAACATGATGACCAGTTACTGTCCAATAATATTGTAGTGTATGCAGTGTTGTGGCATATGATGGTCCTAACCCAGGGCTATGTTTGGTGTTGACACCCAGTTTATAATAACTGAGTCACTGATTTTCAGCAACATCACAGTCAAACTCACGTCATTTACATATATATCATGGTCATTCTGTGAGATGTCACAATAAAATGTTTAGTTACTCCATCTTTAACTACAGCTATATCAGCCTCATAGAGATGCTGTCCTTGGCTTTCACACTCTCTCTCTCTCTCTCTCACACACACACACACACACACACACACACACACACACACACACACACACACACACACACACACACACACACACACACACACACACACACACACACACACACACACAACACAACACTTACTGTTTACTTTAGTCTGTTTAGCATACTAAATGAATATGGATTACCATATCAAAGCAATAAAGAGCATAGTTCACTGAAAGACAGATCATTGAAAATCAAGTATCTTCCTCAATGTCCTATAGAAAAACAGTGTCCATTAGGCTTTCATTTGCGTCTCAACAAGTGTTGAGAATTAATTTCCAAATGCTACTTGACCAGGTTCTCACATACAAACAGGTTTTCACCTGTGTATATATTGCACACACACACACACACACACACACACACACACACACACACACACACACACACACACACACATACAAACACACAAACAGGCTGACAAGCAGACAGAGGTGTGTGTGCACATATGTTCAAATATTGACTTCACACACAAATGTGCGTCTGCCCTCCTTCTTTCTGTAAACTGCAGGAATACAGAGAACAATTTTACATCTGTTCAATAGCCCCCCTCCATTATTCATTTTGTGTGATTCATTCTGTTAGTCAGCCTGAAAAATGAAATGCATGAATTCAAAACACACTCAGTATTGTACCGTGTAATTAGAACGTATTATGCACTTAACTGCAATTTGAATAATACAATGCAAATCATTTTCCGTTGAGACTTTTAGGGGAGGATACTTTACTTTTCCCTTAAACCCACCGAGACAGGAGCTGAAAGTCAAAAATGGGAAAAAATGCCTTCCTCTGAAAAATCCATTAGGAGGTTCTAGCCCTCTTCTTTGACTCAGCTGTTAGCCTGATAGCACTCTGTACAAGCCACATGATGTGCCGAGCTAATCGCCACAGAGCAGCTGCAACTGTTCTGCAATTGCACAGTTGATGAAAATATATACCCCATGAAGCTGACCCCAATTGGCTTTTAAGTCTTTAAAGCAAACCGTCATCTCTCCAAATTGTTATCTTTGCTGCAGTTTATTTATAAAAGTGACTTATATTAACTGTCAGAGTGTTTTGATAAAATGCTCCCTTCAGTTTCAGTTCTCATGCCGTCATGGCAGAAGGCAGACGTAATCGTCTTTCATAATTCAAGCCTCATAAGTCCTAAATTGAATCTCTAAGATGCATTTCTCTTGATGTAATCCTGATTTATTAAATTACATAGCTGCTTTAGTTTATATTATTTGCACTAAGCACTTAAATATATCAATAGTTTTTCCTTTATATAGTATTTGAAAGCACTGAGGACCTCCCATGGGCTTAAATTACAATAGCAAACTAATATGGGCTACATATAATACTGTATTACTAACTACTCGGCAAGTAACAAGTAAGAGTAAATTATGGCAGAGCTTGTGTCGAACAGTTTCCTAATAAGAAGGCTGTTCAAACTTCAGAGGGATGGGATATTGGCTGCACATAACTAAGACTGTGTAGCAGTCTTTTTACTGAAGCATGGAAAATTGATTGCAGTATAAACACATTTTAATGAGCCTGATGATCACTGAAATTCAAAGCTAATTTGATTGAGTATCACAACAAAATGTAGCTTTGGGAAATGTGGAACAGACAAGCCAATGCCAAGAATTTCACATTAATTGGTGAATAAAATTAAATTATGCATTGAATTTTGAATTTTATTTTTTTAACTTTGACCAGGAAGTGACTATGCTCTAGCTGTCTGTGTGCATGCAGTGTAGTGGTTGTATAGTGAATATCAGAACACCACAGAGCAGCTTATCTAATCATTCTTCAAACCCGGGTTACCTCATAATTTAAGAAATAAAAGGGAACATATTCACATTCTGCTAACTCATCTTATACACTTGGAAATGTTTGCACAATCAAGGTCTAGGGCAAAGCATGATCAATTTATTCCTCAGCTATTTCCACAATACATCTATCAAATTCCATATTTTAGGGAATGGGTTGTGCCTGCCTTGAATTTATGATGACTATAGGAGACACTGGCATGAGTGCAAAACCAAGACAGTGGGAGACAGTAATATTTTTGAAGGGAATTTACTTCAATAAAAAGATTAAATTCAGCCTGAGCCAAAGATATTTCATTCCTATGAACCACAAGTGCTGCATTTATGCCAACCTATAATCACACCTAAAGACTGAAGTCCCACAGGGGAACTGGATGCTATAGTAATAGTGACATATTGAAAAGCATAGCACTTTCCCTCTCACAAGACAAAGTGAACTGATAAAGCATGATGGATCTTGTGCTGCATGTAGAGGACTGTTGCTCAAACATGACTGTGCCCACACTCTGTATCACAACACACTCGTGTGCATTTGAAATTGGTATCAGTATTATTACAATTTCAACAATTACAAAAGTGTCTTTTCAAGCAACAAAGCTATCCATTATATGTTGTTTGCATTTCAAATTCATCTTTAAAATAACATGCTGAGGTTGGTAATTAATATTAATAGATTTTGTATCAACAGTAGATCAAATTATTATGTATAATGTTAAGAGTCACATGCACAGAATTATCAACATGTTTGTTATCCCCCCACATTTTAACATCTTTAAAGTCCATTATTTAAGAATCTTTAAGCTTCTTAAAACATGGCTGTTTTGAAAGCGTTGAAAAGCCTGAACACTTTATCATAATGGTTATTTCCTGGGAGACACACTGGAAGCTGGTTTTAAACAGCTTGGTTGTAATAAGGTCAAGAACATGAGCGGATGATTTCATCGTGGTAATCGCAACCCTGATTGCATCTTCTGTCATCGTATTACTGGATGACAATCTCAGTGGAGGTTTGTGAACTGGGAGATCCATGTAAGTTGTTACTGTACATAAACATGAGTATTACTGGCTCATAGTGCCTTTTTTTCATATTTAACAGCTGAAGCTTTGTTATTCGTTAAGTGATGGATTAAATGATGTGTTGGTTGTGTAAAATGATGAAAGATTGCGCAAATTTTTGCTTTCCAATGTTATATTAAAGACAATTTTCAAGGTCAAATTCAAGTACTTTTCAAACACTTTTAAGGATAATTTTCAAAAATATCCAGTTACTATGTAACGTAGCAGAGGCCGGTGTTGTTGTTGCTATAACTAATATATTCTTTACCCTCATTTAATTACTGCTGTCTCCTGTTGCACCTGTTTTCACTGACAGTTATTCTTAGTAGATTGTACGCAAACTAAGCAAGCAATCTATTGCACTGTCTACGCAGTTTAGTTCCTTTACTTGGGATCTTAGTGAATCAGACACACTGCTACAGCTGAGCAGTGCCACATCTATTGTGCTCTGACTCAGCTGATCGTTACCATGCAGCACTGACCAATTTACTCTTTACGTCACATGAAACTTACCTTTCATGTGACTGGAGAGCACAGACTCTCCCATTGCACACATTTTTTGCAGACCTTGCATGATGCTACTCATAGATTTGGCCCTGTTTAATCCTTAAGGTCAGTTCTAATGTTTAAGTTGCCTTATCTCAATTCAACTGGTTAATTAATGAAGCAAGACATGTATAATGAATAATATGATGAAGAGATAGCTTTTAGATTCTTTCACTGCACAACTATCAAATGTTGATAAGAAATACACATTCTGCATTCAGTAATAATATTCAAACCTTAAAGGGCAACCACAGAATAATTTTAAAATATGTCCAGTGCTCATACATGGATTTTTACAAACGATGTACTCTGGAACATAGCTGAATATAAACATCCACACACTGCAGTTAGCTGTGTGGATGGTATGAGATGAACTGATCATAGGTGACGTGATTTCAGAGACAAACATTGATTATGACTGGAGATGCCCTTTAAAAAACATTCCTCTCAAGAAAAGACATCAGTGCCATTGCTCACACCCACTGAAGTGTGTTTTATTGTATTCCTTATTTGCATATTACATGATAAAGGTGGATATGGGATAAATAGGAATAAAATGATAATCACAAATTAAATCAATTGGTCATAAACTTCAGCAACACAATAAATGAGTTCAAATGTAACAAATGAAAAGCTGAATTTTTGTGGTGGTTTATCACAGTGTGGTATATGCAATAGAATAGCAACTTTCATCTCGTATTTTCACTTCTCTCTCCTTTAATGGGAGTCAATGAGCACAAAAATGTGTGTTTTTTTTGTAGTTGTTTTTTCAACAAAGGAAGAAAACATTTTAATTTTTTTCAACATCATCCAATATTTTACCAGAAAATAGACAACTGGCATTTACATGAATAGAGGCCAAGTAATCATACAATCAAATTAAAAAAAAAACACACAAAAATATTTTGCACACTGTAGGTGCTAGAGGTCATTGGATTTAAAAAAGAAAACAGAAAAAAAGTATGTGGGACTCTAATGACTATAGCTAAGCATTTAAAAAGCAAGACGTCAGAGAAAGAAGAGTTGGAGCAGGTGAAATTATGAAAGACAACAGGGGCAATTCAACCACCTCATTTTATCCTGTCTATTGGAGTATAAAAAGCTGTACTCCAACAATGTGACTGAATGATTCAATATTGAGTTTGAAATCCAAATTAAGGCCATGCAAGGATGAAAAACCATTAGTGAACAACTCTTACCAAAGAGTGATCTAATATTTAAAAGTGCTAACTTTATCTCTTCAGGTCCTGGCTGTGTAGTTACTGACTGAGTCAAGTAAGGATACGAGGTACATACATAATGTGTGATGTTCTGTAAAAACAGTCTTTCTAATCTTGCTCTGCACAATTTATTGAGTGAGTCAGCTCAGTGTCTTTGCAGAAGTACTGGACTTTTGATTAGTAACTGGTCAGACAAGTTCTCAAATCTCTAATCTCTAAAACTCTAATGATGGACTTCATCCAGTGGTGGGGTGGGGGATTGGATGTTGGCTTAGATATGGTTCACTGTAAGGTCAATCAGGCTCAGCTGGCATGGCCTTTTTCTACTGTAGTGCCTCTACTGTCAAATGGTGCTGTGTAGTAATCCACCTCTTTACATGGAACAAGGTCGTGGCTTTGTGTCATAGTGGCATCATGACAAGGATGGTGAGCATCTGGGCATATAGACCCAATGTGTCTCTGCAGAGCTCCTCCATGCCCCCGAGAGATGCTGTCACCGACATTCAGCTGTAATTCTGCCATTTTGAAGAATACAGATTGGAAATAGAGAATATAATATGATATAATAATCACTCCAATACAAAGTGCCGATTTAAAGCCACTGTTCTTGATGATGATTTCTCAATTTGGTTGCACCCAGAAGAATTTATCAGATTGTTTTTCTGTTCTATGTTTAGAGATCCAGCTGTTGTCACATAGATGATAACATATTCCTTGTGAAACTGATGGAGCTGCTAATTAAAACAAATTTTTAAAAAAGTGAACAAGCTAATGTTTCTGTTCATTTTGACTTGTCACTAGTGTTCCCAATTACATTAAAGATGGCTTTGTTTCATGTTAGTGTCCCAGTAAGATGTCACAGTATGACCATAAACCCAGAAACCACTTTTCCTTTGTGTCAAAATGTCTTCTGTAAAAAAATGCCTACTGTAAAAGACTGTGTGGCATATAGGGAATCAACACGTGCTGTAGATTGTAATTTATGGAAAATGAAATATAATATAAGTTTTGACATAATATCAAGTTTTAAAGGCATGTAAATGTATGCTCTAACATGCTAAACACATGGGGGGCCAGCTAGGAAACTCCTTGCTGGACCACTAGTGTGTTATTTCAGAGAGGTGACTGGGTCAAATTTCTGGTTGACACCGATAAAACTTGATGGGAATGTGTTACTGAATTATTCAATCATTCATGTCAATATTCTGTGACATATGACCCGCCTAAATCAATGTTCAGTGCAAAGTGTGTGTCATTAAATGCATTATTTAAAGACATTATGGTTTACTGGACTCCAGTGAGGTTTAAACAGCACTAACAAATATCCTGTTCAATATAAAGTAATAAAACATAATTCAACTCTTTAATGTTCTATCAAAGTTATTATTTCATGGCATTAATTGAGTGCCTGGACTTGTTGGATTTTAATTAAAGTGCACAATAAGAGTAGAATAATGTTCATCAAAATGAGAGGCTGTAAACTGTGACTGGCTATTAAGTATCCAGTGAGCTGATTATTTTTGGTTGTTTTTAAAAGTTTATGAGTAAGGTATTTGAGTCTTTCTATACCATTTTACATTTTATTAAAACTTGATATTATGCAGACCGTACAATTAAAATCAGCCCGTAGGTAATGTGAAGTGTAGGTCAAACTGAGAAATTATGACAGGAAAGCAGTTGATTTTTCCCCCCTCTAGTTATAGAGTTGAAAGATAAAAAAACAAAAAAAACATGGAAGCTTTGAGCCCTCATCATGATCCCTGCCGTCTGTACAGTCTATGTGACTGGCTTAACCAAACCAGCCACCATTTGAACACAAAAAAAAAAGTGGGCAAATTTCTGAGACCATGATGACATGATGACCCTACCATAGGGGAGACACCCTCTCTGAGCCCAAAGACATAAAGTTATGTGCAGCAACCAAGCCTGGCTATCTCCAGGAGCATGGTCTCTGATGGAGACAGACTTTCAAGGAAAATTAGTCCAACACTTTCTAACGCTCACCAAGAGGCTTACACCGACAGTCCCCGCATCCATCAAGGAGGTAAACCACTGCTAGGATAACTCCTGCATGCAGCAAGTATCCACAGGGCTACTAGAGTCAGTCATCTCTATTATCCAGTTATGTAAACATATTGTAATTTAAATTAGAGGAAAGCTCAGTCTTTAATCATTGTTATTTTAAAACTGTATATACAACTCCTATGATTATTAGTAGTTAATGATTCATTAGTATGATATGTCTTTTGTTTGTTGTTTTTTTTTTTTTTTACCTCATAATACTGTTATATAGTAACATTAAGTTAAAAATATATCTGAATACACTTTCAAATCTGGAATAAGGTTAAAAGCAATACCATTAAAGAAAAGTTGTGGAGGGAAGATACATTAGCCCATGTATGAAAGAAGTACAATATCTCTCATTCTCCTTATTGTGTCACTCTGCCCTAATCCTATTGATCTGAAAGAATTTCTATTAATGCTTTACATAATGGACTAATAGAAAGCTCTTTTATAGGTGATGACTGATGAAAATCGCTGGGAAGATTGCATGTTCTGAATTTGTCCTGCACACCTCTCGCTGCTAAATGAAGTGTCTGAAGATATTAAATAAACATTGTTTCTCTAGTTAGTTATTTCCAATGGAATATTCTGAAGCAAGCTCTTTATTGCATGCAGTGAAACATGTCTGCAAAAATTTGAAATTCAAATTAGCATCCTTTGAAGATGAAAAAAAAAATCCTCTTACATTTGAAGGAACTGGATATGTCCCAGTGGAAAGTGTGTGGTGGGATGCAGAACACTGATTTCCTGTAGTTGGACAGCAATGCCAGGNAGTGAAACATGTCTGCAAAAATTTGAAATTCAAATTAGCATCCTTTGAAGATGAAAAAAAAAATCCTCTTACATTTGAAGGAACTGGATATGTCCCAGTGGAAAGTGTGTGGTGGGATGCAGAACACTGATTTCCTGTAGTTGGACAGCAATGCCAGGTCAAACAGGTACACACAGGATCTGCTCTGAGACTGGAAAATGATGGCGGGGTTGAAGGAGAACATGTCGCGATGCAGGTCAATTGACGTATGTTGGTGATTAAAATGTTGCTTTAGAGGCAGGACGGGTTATCCTCAACGAGGCGGAAGACTTCCCAATCTGATTGTGCCCTTGTCTAACAGAGCCACTTTGAGATGCAGCAGCTTCCAAATGAAAACAAGATTAAAGCTATGATCCATTTGTTGTTTTTGTTTTACAGCTGATAGCATAGACTGGTTTTCTGCTTCTCTGACCACAGATGCCTCTGAAGGTAAAACAGAGGACAATACTCGCACTGACTTGTCTAATTGTGTTTTCTTTACATGCATAGAAGACGAGATGTGATGGCTCAAATTGAGAATTTTCTGTTGGTACATCACTTGCTGCCAATATCTGCATTTCCCTTTCCAGTTCTGTTCTGCTGTAGGGTTTAGTGCTGTCAGGTTAAAAGATAAAGAAAACTTAATTTCCGCTACAAAAATTGTCATATCTAAATTAAAAGGTAACACTTTTAGAGTCAAATAAAAAAGTCTAAAGTGAAAATTAAAGATCCAAGTTTCCAAATTACTTGTCTGGTGTTACAATGGGCAGTTAATAACATGTTCAGGATTACTAGACTGCATTCTGATTCATAATAGACTCCAATTTCTTCTTACTCTGAGAAAAGGTCCTCTCCTGACCTGAGATGCTCAAAGAGAGATTTAGAGCCAGTGGAGGAACAGTGCATGAGAGAACATAATAATTAGTGGCTCAAATGTCACCGTCACCAAGGAGCATCCAATTTAGCATGCAGACATCATGTCTCAGCCTTATTCTATTGAGGACAGTAGCACCTTGAGTAGCACTGTGCTGATGGTGAAGTAGATAAAAAATACTATGACAAAAACAATGCTGCAGGGGATATGACCCTCTGTATATCTCTCCCCTGAGAGGCTCCCCAGCTTCAATGCTTCGCAGAGGGCTCCTGTGTGTAGGCATGGCTAGGGTCTGCCTGTCCACCGAGGATAGGAGGCCCCTCCTGCTGCTGTACAAATACTCCTCCACTGGAGAATCTCCACTCTGTGTGGCAGCAATCAGACTGTAGCCCATTTACAGTCAGAGCCACAAGAGCACTGATTCTATTACAAAAAAGTTTGACAATATGATGGTATCTGCGTGTGCCCATGTGGCGTTGTGTTCTCCATTGACGTGAATCCTCTGTTTGAGGTGAAGACTTTATGTCGGCATGTGTGGTATGTGGCCTGTGTGTAAAGGAGTGTTGTGGAGTGCTATCTGAGAGTACAGCTCAGCAGAATAAACTGCACTCAGGTTTCCACGCAGAGCTCGTGATTAGATCCTCTAAGGGCTTCGGCAAAGATAACACTTGTGAGGATAAGCCTTTGCATAGCGGGATATGTACAGCATGTGTATGTGTGTGTGTGTGTGTGTGTGCTTGAAAGAGGGGGGTGGTGGGGTGGGGGTCATACACCTCGCCTGGTGAGCATGTAATGTTGTTGTCAAGGCCACAGACACATCTGCAGCGCACAGACAAGATGAAGGTTGACGCTTCTCTCCCGCCATTTCTAAGCAGATTATTTCTCCTCTGTACTGAACTCGCCCTGTGTGCTTGTTGAGCCCCCACCGCTACACAAACACAGCTAGCAAATATAGTTAATCTGGAAAATTCATCACAAAGGTTATAATGTCACAGTCAATATTTAATAGAAACCTATTCAGTGGCCGCTACTAAATCCTGTGGGGGCATTTTGTGACATCAAGCCTGGAGCTTGGACAGACCCAAGCTTTGCAGGATATCACACCACCACAGGTTTAGACTATGTTAATCTTCTATGGCTACAAGGAGCAGCACCTCTTACTCACTTCACATATTAAGCAGCAGCAAGTTAAGACATGCAGGAGTGGCAGCAGGAAGAGAGACAACTTTGATGACACTGCCGGACTTATTGCATCACAAAGATTTCTCACTGAAAAACTGAAACTACTAAAAATATTTTGTAATATGTTTACACATTTACACAGACTGCTCAAATATACACATTAGAGGTCGACCGATATGGGTTTTTCTATGGCCTATGCCGAGTTGGCTGATGGCCAATATATGATGTAAATTTTTGGGGGCAATATTTCTTTATTTTTTTCCCCTTAATTTGACAAAATATAACACTTTAACAATAATAAATGATGCACAAATTTTAAAAAACTGCAATACACTTTCACAAATAGTGTTTAAGTTCAATATTTAACAGATGAAACCTTTATATAAAAGAATAAAAATTAGCGTACTGAGTTTGTGTTTCAGACAACACAAATATGTGAACTTACATAAATGAACAATATTAACAACAGTACTGCTGCACACTGTACAACCTTACTGACAAGTACTGCCTCGACAGCTCAGAGTACAGAGTGAGCTGTACTGCGGCTGTGCATGTCAGTGACAGCCTGCAAATAGTTAGGTTGTATCACAGTATGAAAAACCCTGGATGATAATAACAACACAACTTTGAGTCCACAGGGGAATAGTACTGTGATTCATGTTTAAGTTTTGGTGAAATGAACGAGTTTCACAGCAGGTAATGTCTTATTTAGAGGCTGCAAGCTGTGGGCCACAGCGCTCCCATTATAAGAGAGTGTGTACACCGATCTCAAGTGGATTAAATAGCGTTGGATGGACTCCAAATTACACCAAACTTTTTGGGGTAAGTATAACGGTCCAGCTTGCAAAAAAACAGACATTTCCCTTTAATGAGGAAAACTACTGCACTAACTCACTCTCACAAACAACTTATATATAAAGTACTGTATGCAGGGAAGACTCAGCATCAACTCTAGTGAAGTGTTATCACTCATTTGAATGTTTAATTTCTCCGACATCATTATGATCAGCTGTGTGTCTGAGCACTGTGCTGCTGCGTGTGTCTCTGTAAACTACTCCGCCCTGTACACATCTCTACTAGCTGGTTAAAGGCTGCTGTAAATGTAACAGAGGCCCGGTGGTAGCTGTGCGGTAGAACGTGAAGCTTCCCTCCCGATACTTTAAGAGCGCCCTCAGTCGGTCGGGCTTTTAGCTGCCTGGCTAGGGCATTTGTCTCCCGTCCCGGAGTTTTGACATGGGGTATGCGAANAGCGCCCTCAGTCGGTTGGCTGAGAGCTCGGGCTTTTAGCTGCCTGGCTAGGGCATTCGTCTCCCGTCCCGGAGTTTTGACATGGGGTATGCGAATTCGAGCCCAGCAGTGGACGAGTGTAGAGCTCAGAGTACCTCCGTCACATAAATACAGTTACAACGTTGTCGTACATTAGACTGTATATTCATGTTTTCTCTCTCTAAGTTTGAAAGTAACATTTCATCAGTAACCTTTTAAACATACAGGGTTTCATGTTAAGAAAAAATTCCTTACCGTTTCTCCCAAGAATAAAGTTGTTACTCTTCTGGTGGTAACTGGCCTGGCGTCCTGATCTGGTGGTCTGGTGGTTGAATGCTGATTGGTCAGTGGTGGACTTGCAATTGCGACCAGAGATCCTGCCTGGTGGCATAAACCAAAGAATAAGAAACATTCTTAAGGAGGACTTTCTTTCATCTATTAACCAAGATAACATGAGAAGAAAGCATGTACATTTGCAGAAGTGTCAAAGTGACTGTGAACCTGCCGTGAAGCAGCACCACTGGCAGAATGAAATCTGTGACTCATCACATTTTTTGAACGCCTTTTTTGAACAGATAGGTGAACTTTAAAAATCCAATATTCTGCTGAGAGTATATTTTTAACCTCCCCTTTTAAAAACAGCATTCAAATTACTTCCACAGAAAAGTGGATGAGGTGTATCCCCATAAACTCCCATCCATTCTGTCCACGAGCACCCTCACATGGACAGAGACGTGTTCTGAGAACCGGAAGTTACACAAGAGTGGCACTCTCTGGTCACACAGCAACGACAACACTGAGCTGCACATCAATGTGTCTGTCTATTAATCAGCTTAATATGTTCCAACATCGGCCAATGATGATTATTTAAAAAATGCCGATTAATCAGCCAACCGATCAATCGGTTGACCTCTAATACATATTTCTGCATATTGCATGCAAAATCATCTGCATGTCAACACTATAAAACACTGTCAATTTAACTGATCAAAATAAAAGCAAAATGCTTCTCCAAAGGCTGAATACTTAATTTACCACTATCTTACCACTGCCCCCAATTTGTTATAATTTTTTCTGGCTGAGATCTTCTCCTACATTCTCTTCGTTATACTATGGTAGAATAGTGTCAATCATCACAAACAAATTCAGTCCACATGCTGACATCTTTAAGAATAATGCATATAGGCACTTTTATTATATCAATACATTGCCTACCCTATTACAGTCAGTCAAAATAAATGAATTTAAGTTAACCACTGACAACCAAAAAAACAAAAAAAACATTGGGAACTGAGTAAAAAGCTGCATCAAAAGAGAAGTCTCCTCTCTGTCTGAAACAAGTTAAGATTCCTCAGTGGGAAAGTTTCAGCTGAGATGACAAGAGAATATGTATTTTCACATGCATTAGCTTGGTGATTATAACTCTGCGCAGACACAACTAGGGATGCACTGGTCATATCTCCAAGAATGTTACTGTACTGAGTCTAATAGTGACCTTATTAAGTAGATTGGTCAGACATGACTGATCCACATTAAATACAATTTCTTGAACCATGTCATAAAATTTTGGTTCCACTATCAGTTAAATTCAGTCACGGCAAGGCTCTGACTCCATTTTAGTACCTCTGCAATCCCTGACTTCACGTAGCCTTGTAATAAAATGACTCCAATGAATAAAACACAGTGAAGTGTACAGATTTTAAATACAGAAAAAAGAGCAGTGGTATCAGTTTGATGCCAAATATACAGTAAAATTCCCTTGCTGCCTTGAATTGATGTAGCACAGTGCAGCCTGGCAGCTGCTAAACACAGTCTCACGCACTGTCAGCTATGCGTCCCTAAGTGACCACAACTGTCAAATGTTTGGTCATGGTGACATTCATTCCACGTCACTGCAAACGAGAGGATACCTCCCTAGTTGTAGATACAAGTTACTGAAGTTTTTTAAGACTTGACACTGAAAAAACAGTTTTCACTAAATGTCTAAAAGCTTGCTCAGCTGAGGAATGCACTGAATTGATTTCCTCACATGTCTGACCTTCTGAACCAACTGTAGCTATATTGTAGGAGAAGTGAAGTGGACTCATGCATGCTCCAGCGGCTGAGGCAAATGGGGCTGGTACATCTATGCACCACATCTCCATGCCGAGGCCCCAAGGCAGCAGTGTTCACACTAAATTGACAAAGCAACTAGATGTGACAGGAGGAGTCATAAAATCGCATTTTGTGGGATCAGTGTTTTCCCCTCTTCTCTTGTCCCTTCAAAAATTTGATCATTGCTCAATTTAAAGCGATATGATTTATCTAAGGCTTGATCCATGTTACCCACTCGTTGAGTGAAGATGGAAGAGATGAACAGTGCTGCCTCTGGGGACAGAGCATGAGCATGTAGAGTTGCCATGGTCGTAGTCACTGCAAAACACTTCGATTTCTGTCTCGTCTTTGATGAGTACACATCACTTTTATGATTCTGTGACTGTAAGATATTTCATCAGAGCTGATGTTTTTATCAGTGCCATTTGTGGCTCTCAGATACAAAATTTTCCTTTTTTTCTAAGACGTTATAAAAGGTGAGGCAATGACTGCAGCAGAGCAATTCTGACAGCAGTGCGTACAATCATTCTTAGGGAGATTGAAATGTTTGCCGTTGGCATCAGATGTGTTCATAGTCTGGAAGATGGCTGTGTGTTATGCCATACCATAGTTGTGCATGCATTCATTACAATGGAGTAATTGTCGCTTCCCGGGGAATAGGCTATAAAAGTCTGATGGCTTAGCAAGGATTCATAGCTCCTTTTTGCAGGACGCTCTGGCTGCTTTTTGATTGCATGAGAGAGACAGCCCTCTGAGCAGAGATGAAATGTATCAATGCTACTGTAGCTGCCTCCCTTTCCTAATTTCTCCTGGTGCTACAGTGGAGTAGATTGCGGCAAGGCTCTGTGAAGCATGAAGCCCTGGCTGAATACTGGGTCAGCTAACAATCTCAGACCACACAGATACAGTGCCCTGGGTTTCATATTGGCCCACACCCTACTGCCCAGCAAACTGAGATGAGATATAATTGAAAACGCTGGACTGAGGCTTTTTATGACTCCAAACTGCTCCCGACCGCAAGCTGTCTACTTGTTGCCTTTCAATGTACTTCAAATCAAATTTCCTATTTCAATTAATGAACTAATCCAATTAACTTTTTTTAAGGAAGCTGTGCTTTCTTGTGTCATGCATGTCTTGGCATAGCTTAAACAGCTGCTCATAGTGTAAGAGGGCGAGAACTCTCTGCCTGCAGTGATGAATTGTGGTATAGTCTGATCATGCACTTATCTGCTCTTTATGCAAATCCACATCCAGTTAATAGCTGCTGATTGCTGTGCCATTACTGACTGTTAGTGTTTAACATGGCCACAGTAAAAACACTGCAGCATGTCATTTATTGTCTTCCATAACCTATCACCTCTGTACAATCACATACAAGGGCAAGCATTTGCAACATTAATATCAGGGGCTCTAATAAAAAAGAATAATGTGATGAATACAGTGTCCACACATTGCGCTGGGCTGTGAGACAAAAGGGCAAAACCATTTCCATTTGCAGTAAGAATCTCCATAGCTGCAAGCATGCATGAGAAGGATGAAGTAACATTTGGCTGCTCAATTAATTTTAAAGGTTTTTACACTATTAAGCACAACTTATCCAGGGGCTATTACATCCTTCCCTCTCTCTTTCTTGTTTCTCTTTGATATTTTTGTTGCACTAGCAAAATTCCAGTATTTTAATCATGTGTATTAATATGCTGGCTGAGAGTGTCAGATTGTCAGCTCAGTCTGTCTGCAGCGGCACAGCAAAGCAACATTTTTCCTGAAATGTTTATGTTGTGGCTGGAAGCGCGACCACTGCTGTTGCTGCTGCTATCACTACAGCTCCTCATCATCATGATAATCATCATTATGTGTAATCACAAACATATTTCACTGATAAAAACAGAACAACTTGTCGGAGAGTTTTTGGTGTAAACACTTTGACATAATAAACCAAAGTTTTTTTTATCTTATTGCTGTGTTTAAACTGTGCTTCTAGGCTTTGACTTGTTTCACTCACAATAAACAGTGGTTAATACAAATGGTCTAATCCAACAAACCCAATTTTTATAGTGACAGTTTAAAGCAGAAGAAGTTAAAGTGATGACAGAAAAAAGATGGATAGAGGACAAAAGGCAGTAACAAAAGAAAAGAAGAAAATTCATTTTCAAGCCCCTAAGTGGTTATTACTTAAGCATTTCGAACTGGAAGATGTTGTAGATGATGAACAGATTTTGAACGCAGCATCTCAAAAGGATCATTTCAATTTTTTAGTAACACAAACAAAACTTCAACTGATTATATTGGGCTTGCAGCACATTGTCAGCATTTTATACAATGCAACCTCATGTACTTGTGGAAAAGTTTGTTGCTTGTTTCCAGTTACATCATCGACTAATCAGATCGATTTTTAATTATTCTCTCCAAGAGAACTGATGGTTTGGGATCTGAATCCCTTTGTAGTTGTGCTGGCTCACCACAGAGTCCTCCCTTCTTTATTTGTCCATCCAATACACAGTTAATTGTAGTAAATGTAAAAATTAGCACACAGGTAGTTTCAGCCAATACAATAGATATTACGGTTTCCATTGTTTGCTGAAAAATGGAGCTTTAATGAAAAAATGATGATTGTGCTTTTTCTCTGAGTACCTTTTGACATTTCCATGTATTGTGTCGATTTTCCTTTGACAAAAGGAAAAAAAAACTGCAACATGTTGTTAATGCAAGGTCTGAAATTACTGGAAAAAACAAATCACTTGCCCAGTTTAATACTGAACATTAATACTGAACTGAAGGCATATATGATTATCAGCAACCCCCCAAATGTCCTTCATCAACATTTTATGGTTATGCTATCAGAACTGATTAGGGATGATATAATTATTCCAACAAACTTATACATGGACTGTGGGACTTTTGTTTCCCCCTTCTGGTAGTGAGAGTAACTACAAACATACTGGCTACACGTCATAGGCGCTTTAGCCTCCTCTGTTGCTTCTTTTGCAACTGTAAAATATAGTGGATGAACTGAGTGTCACACAACCACTACAAAATGACTAATGTCACTATCAGAATTTTTTAACCATTCAGTCTGATAACATTTAGAAAGTCTCTAAGAGTCGCAACAACATCATCATTTTGTCTGCATCCAGAGAACTTACTGGAGATTTTCTGGTTCAGCCAGCGATCAAAGTCTGTAGTAGGAATGCTGTGCCAACAGAGCATGTGCAGGATGTAGCCAGCAAGGGAATGTCGAACCTTGCACCAGATTATAAACTCTGGTATACTGTGAGAGATATTTACCCAGTGGTGGTGTACTTAAACAAAATGGTATAAACTCACCTGGCAAAGACTTAAATGTAACGACATCCATTTATAAGTAAAAGTTGCATAATCCAGGTTTAGATTTGTCAACTGTGGTCTGTTGCATGATAAGTTAACTTAATACATTAATAATGCATTAATAAATGACATGTTTCTCCATTGTATTGTCGGCC
>JANJYP010004975.1:0-34538 GCA_024605115.1 Rastrelliger brachysoma | reverse complement strand
AATACTACACCAAGCTAGTAATACTTATGTACTTTTACTACAATATTTTAACTATATCGAATGAGTTCATAATACTTGTGTACTTTTACTATATCTGTGTAAAGGGAGACTCTTGTAATTCACACTTCCGCCGATGGGGGCGGTAACCTGACCCGCCGGGGAGCGTTTAAACTGACAAATAAACCGTAGAAAAAGAAGAAAGTAGCAGTAGCTGGTTGCAGCATCACAGCATGTCAGTGTATGTTTAGTGTTATTTTTTTGTCGTATAACACTCATAAATAATAGTTTAAAGTTTTGAACGTGATCAGCAAAGAAGAGGAGAAGGTGTTACACATTTTCAAAAATGAAGTGAGTGTTTTTGAGACATAACAGCCCCCAAATGACACCTCGCTGGCATATTTAAGCTAACGTTAATAGCGTTCATGTAATCTTCTCTTAAGTCATTACGAATGTGTGTAGTAATTTAATAATTATGTGTTATAAAGTCAATCACTTTACTTCAGCTTCATATACGTGTTAAATTCAGTAAATACAATGTATAGTTACTTTTTCGTATTTATATCTAGGCTCAATATCGAGGGTCTGCTGGTCTATTTTCCATATGACTACATCTACCCAGAGCAGTACTCATACATGCTGGAGCTGAAGAGGACGCTGGATGCAAAGGTGGGTGATGTTTATGTGTGTTGTTTATTTTTAGGATAATTAATGAGGTGGATTAAAGGTTCACATTGTTTCAAGTAGGTCTTAAAACAACACTCAGATGCCTAGATTGTAGTATTCTTATTTATTTTTAAGCATTACACATGCTTCTTTTTAATCTTGCTATTGTCTTTATTTTACACCTATTTTACTGTCTTTTATTGTCTGCTGTTCATTACTTTTATGTTTACATTGAGCTACAACACAGTAACTGTCTGTATTAACAGTCAATGAAAGAGGTTTTTTTCCCTGTAATCATACCCTCCTTTTCATACTCGCTATTAAAAGATCTCCATCAAATTTGCTTTCAAAGTAAGTGATGACGACCAAAATCTGCAATCGTCTCCTTGTGCAAAAATGCAGTAAAAGAATGATGTGAAGCTTATAAGAGATTTTAGCAGCATGAGTTATTCACATAAAGCAAATATCTGCTAGGGGTGTAAATTGCAGGTTTCTTCATGACGATATATTATTGATTCAGTGGACAAGGATTGATATCACAGTCTGTCACGGTGCAGTTCCAAATTCAATTCCAATCAGGAGCAGCGATTGATATGAGATGATGTCACATGCTGATTTAACGCAATCACTTCCATTCATATCAAATCCCCCCCAAAAAATACAACTAAAATATTTGACATTTTTATTTTATGCGGTTTGGCATAAACTGCCCCTTTTGATCCAAACAGCCCTTTATTCCAAATATTTGTGTCCATGTTTTCAGGGTCATGGAGTCCTGGAGATGCCTTCAGGAACAGGGAAGACCATCTCCCTGCTGTCTCTCATCATTGCCTATCAAAAGGTGAGTTTAATCATGCGTTGAAATGACTTCTTGCTTAGACTGTCTGTGTTGTGTTCAGCTTCCCACCAGAAAATATCATGAGAATACCCTAAAAAGTCAGATTCTTTCTCTCAGGCCTATCCTTTGGAAGTGACCAAGCTGATATACTGCTCCAGAACAGTTCCAGAGATTGAGAAGGTAAGCCAGTGTCAAATAAAATTACACACCACATAAAGTGCAATTCATAATAATATAGGTTTAATCCCTTTGACAACAATTCATCTAGTCAGCTGCATGCAAGAAGAGCATTTATAACCGTAAGAAAAAGTGACTTTACAACTGAGTTGTGTTTCTATCATACTTCTGCTCGTCTGGCCGTCTTATTAGGTTGTGGAGGAACTCAGGAAACTGATGGAGTTTTATTCCAAGGAAACTGGAGAGAGCAACAACTTCCTAGCTTTGGCCCTTTCCTCTAGGAAAAACCTGTGCATCCACCCTGAGGTAAAAGACGTGTGTGAAAGCATTATAAGCCTGTCTGCTGCCTAAGATACTCCTGCAGGGCCCAACCTGTTACTAGAAGGTACCAGGCCTGTTGCAGTGCTGTACAGTAAAACTCCCTGCCTATAAAGGCAGGCAAACTCAGTGTCATCTTTTAAATCTCTTCTTGAAGGCCATTTCCAGTCACAATCAATGTTTGTCTTTGAAATCACATTGGCATCTATGACTGCAGCATGTGGATGTTTATATTCAGTTTTGTTTAAGAATCTATCATTTTTTAAATGTCAGTGTATGGACATATTTTAAAATTGTTCTGTGGTAGCAAGTTATGTCATGTTTCTCTCCAGTATTTACATACATACATACACACATTAATAATTAAATATTATTATGATTAATTAAGGTTCCATTTAGGTTAACCTTACATGAAAAACACAACAAAGAAACAAAAATACCTCACTCAGAACAATAATAAACCATCTTCAGGTTCAGCAACCGCAACATGCATTGTGCTCTATTCGATATTTGCTCTGCGTATGTCTTAAAGATTAAAGTAATGTTTGCCTCCTTTGACTCTAACAAGTATCCTCTGTTTATATCCAGGTGAGCTCTCTTCGCTTTGGTAAGGAGGTTGATGGAAAGTGTCACAGTCTGACAGCGTCGTACATTCGTGCCCAACGCCATAGCAATCCTAACCAGCCTGTGTGTCGCTTCTATGAGGTGAGAGTTACCTGATTTGCTTTATTTCATTTATCGACTTTAGAAGAAGTACACTAGGGAAGTTGACGGAGAGCTTGCAAAAACATCTGATGACAACTTTATGAAATTGATATGTTGTAGTACAGCTGTCACTGTGTACGTGTTTTATTTGACTTGCCAACAAATTGCAGAATATAAGTGAAGCTTTAAGTTAATAGATCTGTGACTGTGTACATGATCCTTTACAGATAGTGTTTCTCATGGAATTTTACAAAACTGTAATGGTTGGACCTCAGCAAAACCGAAATCCATCCATTGTGTGATGCAGTGTGACCCTCCTATAAGGGCTTCTAAATAGACTAAAGCAAACAATGAAAAGTACTATGTAATAATATCTTGTGTGTTCTGCAGACTGGAGTTAGTATCCGGTTTCTGGTTGTCCTCTGAATGAACTCACAGTGCTGTTTCAGGTGCAGGCACACTGAAGCTATGAAAACAAAAGTGGTAATGCATGTTGGAAGATGAAACTGTGTACCTTTTATTTAGCTGAAAGCCCACACTTCTGACTCTTTACTTAAATAAATATGCAAATGCAATGGAAAAATTCTTGCAATACAAATGCAAAGTGTCCTGGATGGAAAAATACTACTTATGCCAAAGTATAGGAATAAGTATTTTTTTTATTTTTCTTGATGTAGTTCAATTATTACAGTAAAAGAATATCTCTAACTGGACTCGCTCCACATGGAGTCCAATTGTGTCCCTTTTTACAGAAAAGACACTGTTTTCTTGCGCTTGGGTAGCTGCTACTATCCTTGTACCATCTTGCTTGCCCTTTATGCTCCAAGACAGGTATGACATCCGTAGCAAAGATGTTCTTTTTCCTTTCAGCTCTGAATGTACTCACTTTGCTCATCCATATCTTGCTGTTATCTTTTGGCAAAATGGGCTCTTGAATGTTGCCAAACAATGGGTAAGATGCTATTTTGGCCTGTTTATCCACATAACCAACCAGGTCTCTGGACACTGGTCTCCTCTGTTTTTTGTTTTTTTTTTTGAATCTCACAAGTGACCCCTCTCCATCTTTCTCTCAATTTGAAAGAAAGCTTTGAGATAACGGTCCTCATATTTGTGGGACTGTCCATTTCTGTGTTGTATTTAATGCTCTCTACTGTGTTGTAACAGCCAGTGAGGAAAACGACAAACTCAATGAGAGCTTCTCCATCTTCTGGCCTTATTGAGCACCACTTCAGTGCTGCAAAATCTTTGCACATGCACATTATTTAAATAATAATCAAAATGTGGATAACATTAATGTATGTAAATGTATTCACAGTAATTGATAATTGTTGGTCCGGGAGGAGGAGGCGGTGTAGTCTATGTATGGGCAACACTGAGATGTGTATTTTATGCCAGTGAGTGGATATTTTTGAAAATTACTTAAAAGTGCTTGAAAAGTAAAAATATGTACGAACCCTGAAGATGATAGTGTGATCGTGACCTCGAGGCTCCTGCTTGTCCCTAAATAATTGAATATTTCCAAACAATGTTTCCAGTTGCACATTAGATGCTGATTTTTCTTTTTTCTTGTCCTTCTGCAGGAGTTTGATGCTGTCGGCCGGCAGGTTCCCCTTCCTGCTGGCATCTACAACCTTGATGACCTGAAGGACTTTGGCAGGAGGAAAGGCTGGTGTCCCTACTATCTGGCTCGCTACTCGGTACGCTGCACCAAAGATAATCTGTCTGATGTAAAGCATGTAGCATGGTATAGAAAAATGTAATAGAGGATTATTACACTAATAAAACCTGAGAATGCCATTCTTAAAAACAATATTACTGTTGACTGAATATTGTAATATTTTAAACTGCTCCACAAAGATCGGTAAGGTAGCTCTTGGTTTGTGCTCTCTTCGGTCTTTATCTCCTCTCAGATCCTGCATGCAAACATTGTGGTGTACAGCTACCACTACCTGCTAGATCCAAAAATAGCAGACCTGGTGTCCAAAGAGCTGGCCAAGAGCTCTGTGGTGGTGTTTGATGAGGCTCACAATATTGGTGAGAGCATAAACTTTTATTATCTAATTCTAGGTACCTCAGAAATATGCTTGCAGTTTTTTGGGGATTATTGTAATATGAATTGTTGTGATGATGAATCATTAAAGTATGTTAATGTTTCCTTTCTTTATTCTTTTTTATCTCTATGTGGTCTTTTCTCCCATTTCTTTCCTTCTCACCTCAGACAACGTGTGCATCGACTCCATGAGTGTGAACATCACCAGGCGTACGCTCGACCGATGCCACAACAATGTGGACACTCTCCACAACACCATACAAAAGTAAGAGTCCAGCAAAGGTTTGTCATCAGTAATATGCTACATCTGACAAACACCAACCCACAATGCACTTAACCCTTACATACAGTTCATATTCTTCCCTGGTCTCTACAACAATTCACATTGATAAACTCACCAGTCATTAATAAATGCTTGATTAATCATTAATGAGGAGTTTATTCTATTTATTCATGGATAAAAATATATTAACAATTATTATATTCTATTGAGATTTACCTCTACAAAAATGTGCATCACTAAATTTCCATTTTGTATATTTAGGATCATATGAGGAAAAGTCTGACTAAAAGAAATGTGTATAGGGTGTTTTTACAGCTCAAATGTAAAAGTGGGTCAAATTTGACCCTGCACAGTATGTGAGAGTTAACCTATATATTTCATAATATAATTTCAGCATGCACTTTTGATCTGTGATCTGTGTTTTCAGATCGACAAATACGAAGAAGTCGAATTTTGTGACATTTTGATTTTAGAGTAAACCGTATTATACAGGTTCAAAATTCACTGCATATACATGTGGATGATTTGTCTTCAGTTCCTGCTGCTATGTAAAATTGAAGCCAAATCATAATTCCTGTCATCTTTCTTGTGTGTTGTGTAATTTGGAGCCAGGATCAGTAGAATCAGATGGCATCTCACTGCCTGATGAAGGTTTGAGAGTGGCTGTCACAGCGATCAATCATTAGGACATTTGTATGTAGCTATAATGCTGTATAATTGATGCCTCTCATCTGTCACTTGTTTGAAAATAAAATAAAATCAACAAATAGTAGGATGTAGGATGTAATAGGATCTCCTCATTATATCAGCATGTTTCAGTGAGCTCTGATAAATCTCCACCTCCCCCGCTGTCAAACAGGATAAAGGAGACAGATGCTGCTAAACTGAAGCAGGAGTACAGGCGATTGGTGGAAGGTTTGAAGGAAGCCAACATCGCCAGAGAAACAGATGTCTACCTCTCAAATCCAGTGCTGCCAGATGAAATCCTTCAAGGTAAGACTACCAGCAGGACTGGACATCAACACATGTAATCTCTCCTTTTTTCCAGAGGTTCAGACAAACATGACCCTTGATCTCTTTTTCTCTTTTCCCTCAGAGGCCGTGCCCGGCACCATTCGCACCGCAGAGCACTTTGTTGGTTTCTTGAGGCGTTTCCTAGAGTATCTGAAGTCCCGTCTGAGAGTCCACCATGTGGTGCAGGAGAGCACCCCTCAGTTCCTCAAAGACATCTTTGACAAAGTCTGCATCGACCGCAAACCTCTCAGGTTAGTGCTGTCACTCGGGACAAACATAAACCAATTGCTTTCTCACTCTCTTGTTTTCGGTGTCCGTTTCACTCATTCTTTCATCTCATGTTTTAATCATCTGTCTTAGTCGGTGACTCACCTCTAAACACTCGACAACCTTTGTCTCTCTCCAGGTTTTGTGCAGAGCGGCTGCAGTCGTTACTTCGAACTCTTGAAATCGCAGACATTGCAGACTTCTCGGCTGTTACTCTCATCTCTAACTTTGCCACCCTGGTCAGCACCTACAGCCAAGGTACTCAATGACACTTAATGATTCTGCTTGCAGTATTTAGAGATGTTCAGACTTTGTTAACAAATACATGATTTGGTGGATACAGCTGTTGCTATAAGGTATGAACCAGAAGTCAGAGTTCAGTCTGCTATACTGATTACTGGGGTCACAGTGGCAGATTTTAGTTTTCTGTATTGCCCAGATATTCAGTTCATCATTTATTCTATTGTTTTTTTCCATTGATGCTTCTGCTGTCTGAAAATAAAATTTTCAGTAACTTTCTTTTAAGATAGACAACTTTTTTTGTTTCAGCAGATATTTTAAACTCTTTCTGCAATATCAAAGTCTGTTTCAGTCTCGGACACTGAAACGTTGCAGTAATTTAATAAAACAAACAGTGAGCAAGACCATGTGTAAGAGCATTGTTCCTTTTTTTGGCATGCAGCTGCCACTAGTCAGGTGTGTCTTTCGTTTTTTATAAATAAAAGAAATTGTCGTTTAAATGTTGTAATGTTGCAACTTTGAAAATGTCATATGTATTTATTCATTTTTTAACTTTAACTCTTTCTGTCAAGGCTTCACTATTATCATTGAGCCGTTTGATGATAGAACTCCAACTATTGCCAACCCCGTGCTGCACTTCAGGTAAAATAGATTTACGAAATAAAAGGTTTATAATCAGGAAACATTGATTAATTGGAAAGGTGCTATAGAAATAAAGATTATTGTTATTATTATTATTATTATTTCTCAAGTTTACATGCTGATTATCATCATTAGATATTCTAGGCTCTAATTAGTTAATGATGGCTTACAGTCATCATGAATCAAATATATTAGATAATGGAGAATTAAGTCTGTGTGACATAAGCAGGCCAACAAGTGACTGCTATTTTGTTCTGTCTTTTGTTCCTCTTCAGCTGCATGGATCCATCTATAGCCATCAAACCTGTTTTTCAAAGATTTCAGTCCGTCATCATCACCTCAGGGGTAAGCTGTCTCCTTCCTCTCTACTCAACAGTGTTGGCGAACGTTACTTTTAAATGTGCTCAGTTTACAGTGTTGTCTTTTTAGTCCTGTAAGTGGCACTGTTCCATTAATGCTTGAAAATGTTTGCCTCACGGCCTCAAAGAAATAACATATCTATTAGTAACCTACATGTCACAGGCCGTATATGGAACAAGAGATGCTGCAAGTAAGAACAGTTTTCTCAGGTTAACCTACTTGTATCCTTCCCTCTTCATAATGGAGACTTTCTATATGGCAAAAGAAAATCTAATATATTACTGTTGTGTGCATCTTTCTGTCACATCTTTGACTGTATGTGTCACTGCTGTGTTTAAGGAATGCAGCAAAGTAAGAATTTCATTGCATTGTGTGAACCTCAGTGTTTTTACTACACATATGTCAACAAACTTACTGTAAACTTAAATCTTAAACTCTTAAACGTAAATATAATTTTGCTGTTGCTCTGAAATATAATCATGCATCTTCATCCATGTGTTGTTTTTCCTGTGTGCTTTCTTTGTTAACTCATATTTATTTAAAGTGCTGCCTCTCTTGTTAAAGTATGGAACCTATGTGTGTTAAATGATTATCTGCTCTGATTTAGACTCTCACCCTTCTCTTTGCCCTCCTCAGACTCTCTCACCACTGGACATCTACCCCCGTATCCTGGACTTTCGCCCTGTTACCATGGCATCCTTCACCATGACGCTGGCACGGACATGCCTCTGTCCTCTGGTGTGTAACCAAAGTCAGACATGGTTATCACTTTGGACGGCATTTTAAAAAATAGTTGTCTATCTTGCTTACCTACTTTGCTTACCTTTCTTTCTTTCTTTCTTTCTTTCTTTCTTTCTTTCTTTCTTTCTTTCTTTCTTTCTTTCTTTNCACACACACACACACACACTTTTTTTTCTCCTCGTTTTATTTCGTAGATTGTCGGCAGAGGAAATGACCAGGTGGCCCTCAGTTCAAAGTTTGAGACAAGAGAAGACTTTGGTTAGTAGAAATGATTAAAATAAAAATGTACATCTACATGTTGAAATCTGTCTTTTTCAGTACATTATAGAATAATATCTCATAACAGACCAAATTTGAATGTCTTTTGATTGATTTTTTTTTCCAATTCTTTTTTCTCTCTTCCAGCTGTGATTCGGAATTATGGTAACCTGCTTCTGGAGATGTCGGCCATTGTTCCTGATGGCATTGTAGCATTTTTTACCAGCTACGTTTACATGGAGAACATAGTTGCGTCTTGGTATGAACAGGTCAGTGTATATGGACACGGTAATGATAGCAATGTTAATGATTCCAGGCAGATGTGAGACTGTACAATCAGCACTGCGCCCAATAGTCCACATCCAGCCTGGACAATTTGACACACTACACTTTGTAACACTTTTTAATACTGTGAAATATTAGTATTTCATGTATACTATCTTATAATATACATACATATTTACTTTCACAATATAACCATATATATAATAATAATATAACCATATAAATGCACACATATATATGTTTGTATTTTTTGTATATGTGTATTTATTTTGTACATTTTGTTTTGTTTTGCAGGGTATCCTGGAGAATATCCAGAGAAACAAGCTGATCTTCATCGAGACTCAGGATGCTGCAGAAACCAGCATGGCTCTGGAGAAATATCAGGAGGTCAGAGAGATACCTGTCAGCTTACCTCATAATTAAACTATACTGGCAAAAACACTTACAGCTGCAAATGCTTTATTCAAAGATCATGTTGATAAAAACAGATTCAGTGCTTATCATTCCCTACATTTACCATTGTAGAGATTAGCAGCTGACTCATGATGATGTTTTATCTTCCTGATCTCTTGGTGGGTCTCACACTTTTCCTTTTCTGTGTCGTCTCTTCAGGCATGTGAGAATGGCAGAGGAGCCATCCTCCTGTCTGTGGCCAGAGGGAAAGTGTCTGAAGGAATAGATTTTGGTAAATGATCAACTGCAAACATATCATTGTTAGTATGAAAGGAATCAGTTTTGGTTGACTTTTCCTAATGTGATCCACAGTCAAAAAAAAAAAAATCATATTTTTTTTAAATTTGCAGCTGATGCTTTTTTTATATTAACAAATGTTTTCCTAAAATAAAATAGTGATTGTCTTTTTTCCCCATAGATAAACACTCTGCACTTTGACAACTTCTTTATGAACAGTATACTATATACTATATATATGTAAGCAGATTTCATTATGCTTACATATATATAGTATTGATGCAGCAAGTATGCAGGCATATTAAGTTTTTTAACAAAACTATGAATCTTGTTATGTTTTTGGTTCAGTTCACCACTTTGGCCGAGCCGTCGTCATGTTTGGAGTACCTTATGTTTACACACAGAGCCGCATCCTAAAGGTGAGAATATCACTATCATTTGTTTTAATTTAGACATACATGCAATTAAATATCTAATATCGTAACCTGTAATGTATTTATTTTACTCATGATTTACTTTAGTTGATATAAGACAAAAGTTTTTTCATGACTTTTTTTTTAAGTGTACAGAATGGCAGTAAGGGATTAGTAAGTAACAGATAAGAATTGGAGAAAGCTTTATGAGGCTTTACCATCAAGACAAAATTCACCACAATACCACCATAAAAAATGAACTGAGGAAATAAAAAGAACATCAGTGTACACACCAACAAATGCCAATATACATCACGCACACACATTTAAAAAAAAAAAAATAAAGGACAACAATCCCATTGATCATAAGATGATCATAAGACATGCACTGCACTGAAAATGACAAAGAACTTAAGTATTTGCAGCACTTAAGATATTTTTCACCTCTTTCTGTCAGGTTAGAACAAATATTTTTAAAAGCAGGTACTTAAAGGCCAACTTAAGTCATTTCATACATTACTTACATAGCAACATTGTAATGTTGTTATGCACACTGTCGCTGCCATAGATTGCCACTTTTTCTTCTCTTTTAAACTTGTCCTCAGTTTAATTGAACGTTCGTACCATGACTATATTTTTTCCTTACTGACATAGTAGCTATTTCCATTAGTAAGAGCTAATGTGGATCCTAAGAAACTAAATTAGTAAACTAAATAGTCATTCAGTTTTGCTGCACACCTTAACAATACTTTGCAAGTGATTTTTGTTTAAAAGAAAGTACCCCCATGGCAGCAGATAAAAGAGAATGTAACATTTACTTGTTTCAGGCTCGCCTGGAGTACCTTCGGGATCAGTTCCAGATCAGAGAGAACGACTTCCTCACATTTGATGCAATGCGTCATGCAGCCCAGTGTGTGGGCAGAGCCATCAGAGGAAAGACAGACTACGGACTCATGATTTTTGCTGATAAGGTGTGTGTGTGTGTGTGTGTGTGTGTGGTTACAAACCAGCCTAAGGTTGTCTTTTGATCTCACTACCAGTTTTATTTAATATACAGTATTTCCCTTAACCTGAGAAACCCAGAATACACATCAACATCACCCTGCTTCTGATTCACTGCCAGCAGCATCCCAATACAACCAGTATCCTGATGCTGGCATTAACCCTTAAACAAGCTGGAGTGGGGAAATGAGACGAGGAAAAAAACATTTTGTTAAAAGATTTTTTTTTGTGGCACAGACACCTTTATTAGACATTAGACAGGACATCATGGGAGGGAGAGGGGGTGAGATGTGCAGCAAAGGATCTATGGATGTGTATGAGCAGAGCTCTGTGGCATGCACTGTAACCCCTAGACCACTGCTGAAAAAAAACATTTTAAACATTTTATTTGATAAAAAAGTGCTTTCCCTGACCATTAATATCACTCATACTAGTTTCTAAACTGATTTTCTATTAAAATATAGGTCTACCATAAGTTTCAATCCTACCAATCCAGTTCTATCAATTGAAGGAAAATACATTTTAAACAACCACCAATCATGCTCCTAAAAAGAGTAGGAGAGTAGTGCACCTTCAGTGAACATGGATCACTCAGTAATCCTCCCCCTTCCTCATCATCTTCCACAGCGTTATGCCCGAGCGGACAAACGTGGGAAACTTCCCCGCTGGATCCAGGAGCACATCAGCGACGGCAGTCTGAACCTCACTGTGGACGAGGCAGTGCAGCTCTCCAAGCACTTCCTGCGTCAGATGGCTCAGCCATTCAGACAGGTACAACTCAAATCTGCCAAGTGTAAAATCTGTGCCTCAAATTCTTCTTAGATAGTAATGGAAGAGGTTTAAATTTAAAGTCTAGTTTTTATTTATTTTAAATCCTTTGACTTTCCCACTGAGACACACACACACTCAGGCTGTTATCACTTAACTACTCACTCACTCTTTTTAGTACCTTAAAGATTTTTTGTATTTAATTGTACCAGTAACAGTACACAGGGCTTCATCATGACAAGATGATTATATAGCAAGACATGCAATAAAACAGGCTGTCTCTTAACACCACACTGTTTCTACCAACTCTGTGTTTTTTACCCTTTGTTCACAATCTCTCTCTCTTTTTCCAGGAGGACCAGCTAGGTCTGTCTCTGTTGACTCTTGAACAGCTGGAGTCAGAGGAAATGCTGCAGAAAATTACTCAGATCGCTCATCAGAGCTGAATTTGACATACGTCTTTAATGCTTTATTAATGCCATCACCATGAGGACACCCATGATGAGGTCCTCAACCTGCTTTAAAATGAGACAAGCAGATCTGTTTTAAGATAAGTTATAAACAGTGTCTGAACATGTTGCGTTAACTACTAAATGTTATTCTGTCTGTGGGCTGTAACATAGACTCATTTAGTGTCTGTCATACAGATAATGACTGTTAGTCCTTTTCTACTGCAACTGTAAATAGAAAAATGTATGTTTTTCAATCTGAAAATTGGAATATAAATGTTTGTATATAACAGTTTTGTTTTTGTGTTTTAGTCTTCATATATTTTACTTAAGGTGCATCCTGATAAAAATATATTTGGGTCAATGATTTACCTTACCAACCCTTATTTGTCACTGACCCACATACACTGAGGAAATCAATACTTATATAAATATTTTACAGATGATATCCAAACAACATAACAAGAGCAGTGACCTTAAAAAAAAGCATTTCTATGCAAACACACACTGACACCAAAATTGTAATCTTTTCATACTTTTATTTTACATTTCAGCTCAAGTTTGCAAATATAAAATACAAACATCCATATAATTTTACCGGATTAAGCACAGCAGATGATGAAATAATTGTCTATATTTTCTACACATTGTTTTTTTTCCCCCCATTTTATATGTAATATTTTCACAATGCTTCAGTAAAAGCTGGTAACAGACTGTAGTTTCTACAATAAAACTAATACTTTCAGTCCTTTTAAACAAACAGCAGTCACAGTATTTTCTATCAGAGACATACAATCAGTAGTTCTTTTGCCATCATGAAAAAAAAGTTTATATGTACGTTTATGGGCAAAAATAAAACTTTTATTGCCCAGAGAGGAAATAAAATCCAGCGGTCATCTTAAGGGAGATTTCTTAGCAGCACTCTCAATCTACTTTGCATCAGTATCTTTCATTCTTAAAACGTTCCTGAGTGTTTAAGTATAAAAATGGAAGAATCTTTTTTTTTTTTTTGTCATTTCACCCAAATTTTGACTTCTCAAATTCAAGTAACTAGTTCAAGTAATTCTTGCTACAATAAATTTAAATTGAATTAAACAGCACTAAGAAATCTATAAAATGTCCTATTTAAAATGTAAAAAGCTGGTTTATGGTGACTTATGGTATATTGTAGAGTAGTTTAACAGGCATTTCAGTGAAGAGGAATAGGAGTAAAATTAGAAAGGAAGAGAAATACTTGAGTAGCTTGGCTTGAAAACTATCATTCATGCTTTAATTTGCTATTTTCACGCCTGTGGATAAGAACACAGGATAACATGTACATGCTACTGTGTCTTTTTGAATATCCTGCTGCTGAGGGGCAACAAAAGTGAGTTAATTTGGGATAACAGTACAGCTGTGTCTTAATGAACCTTAAAATGAGTTTCTCGATTTGAATCCAAAATTAGGAATTGATGCATTACAGCATTGACTCAGGTACACAGTTTTGAGTATCTGGAAGGCTTGATATCTTCAGGGGATTGTTTAAAAACTCACAATGCAACAGTTCTTAAGTTTTGATGAATATTCAAATATGTACCTGGAATGGTTAAAATTCAATTACAGTTTGCTACAGGTGAATGTTTAATTAAATATATTAAACTGCAGAAAGCATTGCCAACCTTACCTTACCATACCTTAATTTTGCATCAGTTTCAACCCTTCAACAGGCAGGAGTTTTAAATGAGATGTGAAAATTAATCTTTTTATTGACTATGTTACTAGTTATTACATTTGCAGTTAACGTTTCCACATGTAATTTCAAAAACATTTTGTATATTCATCATTTGATGAGTTGTATCTCCGACCCTATAAAAAAGGTATAAAAATATATATTATATTTGTATTATCTCCTGGTGCACGCTGCCTGATTTAAGGGTAAAGTAATTCATGAGAAATTTTAGATTCTTTAAACTGAAATTTAGATACAAAAATTTGGCCCTTACTTTAAAAATATGGAATAACATTCAAGTTTTTTTTTAGCTCTGATACGAAAATATGATTTGTATGACCTGCACATGGTAACGTTCACATAACTTTTTAAAAACAGTATAAACTTTATAGCTTAACTTCTCCCTCGTAAACCAGAATGTATCATTTAACATTTGGACAAACATCACATGTATTAATGATTGTGCAAACGACTTTTCATCCCTGTCCTTCTCAAAAGAAACATTCAATACAGTTTTTTTAAAAAATCATAAAAAAAGAGGGCAAAATTAAACCCTAATAATTCAAATGTAATATTAATACAGATTTCTGTTAAAAAGGATTTGGTCTCATTTATACCAACATAGTGAACATTTGAACTTTTCCTACATTGTAAATGCCATTTTTCATTTTAAAATGGTCTAAACTGAATTTCTGTTTTTCACATTAATAATTGACTTGTAATAATCAGGAAGGAATGAAGGTAAATTTCAAGTGAACAGGAAGGAAAGAGGTGGTTATAGTGCAATCTAGAAATATGTAGATAATGACTTTTTATCACACGTCATTACTGGAAACAAACGTGTATGTAACATCGTTTATACATTAATTTATATATGAGTGATTCTCATGAAGCCAACGTATCTGAAGATTTTAGGGACATACTCATGAAAACTTAAAATAATTCACTTTTGTTTGACACTATAACATGTCTATAACATGGTACAATTCACCGTTAAGCACCAACATATAATACATGTAAATATTTAGTAGTATTTTGTATGTTTTTAAACTGATTTGAGTCACTAATTCATTACAGTAATGCACCTTGGAAAAAAACGAAATGTTTCCCCTCAATTTAGCAAAATAAATACTCAAGCAGATTTATGAATACAAATATAAATTAGTTTAAAATTTATATAATTTAATAGATTAATCAAATATATTGGTTTTCAGTAATGTATAAAAATATTTTAGTGTCTTAATATGCAGCTTTCATTACCACCGCCCTGTTAACAGGGGTTTTTTTTAATCTACAATGCACCACAGTCAAGAGAAGATAATAAATCATAGCTGACACGTTGACTGAATGCTGCAGTTTTTCTGGATAAAAAGTATTAAAACATTTACATTTCTCAACTGATTCCAAAAACTTACACTATAGTTTATATTTATTCAAGGCTTTATGACCTCGTGGAGTCGGAGTTGTCATATTCATGAGAATCACTCAGGTGCAAGTTAGATGTTGGAAATTTCTCCATAATAACAATTATTATCATTAACAAATATATTAATTATTTTTATTATCTCATTATCTCAGTTTTGCTTAAGGGTATTTAAATCCACTGTGGATGTCAATGTCTGATATGAACAGATTGATACAGAGCAGCAGACTGTGTGAACATTTGTCTAAATATCTTTTAAGGAGTGTGTGTTTGTGTGTGTTATCTGGTCCCACCGAGTGACCCCCGTCTCGTCAGGTTCTGTGTGCTGCAGCTCAGTGGTCGACGATCTGTCAAGTGACTCAACTGAGGAACAAAATAAAAAACACAATTAGTCAAAAGGAATTTTAATCAGTTAATGCAATTCATGCAAATATATCAGTTGTTGAAAGCAGAAACATCACAGAAGCTTTAACACCAAATAAATATGTATATTTATTACTACAGGTACATAAATGTCATTGGTTAGATAGGTTCATTAATCACCAGCAGTTTGCTCACCTCAGATCCGTCCTGAGATTCTCCAGCTCCAACATTCAACACATTCAGAGAGTTCGCCCTTTTCATCCTGAAAATAGGGCACAGTAACATAAAGGAGTCCAGTGTCACTGGCTATACACCAAACTTATGTTAAACACTTTTAAACAGTTTGCATTCAAGTTAAGATCAGCCTTTCCTTAAAATATGTTTGAATCTTATGACATGTCAATGATGTGATGCAGCCCAGTGTAAATTGCGTAACCAGTATTTTTTTATATACACAGAAAAATAAACACAAACTACAATGGGGAATAAATATAACATCATTTGACAAAATGCTTTAAAATTTAAATGCTCCTAAATGTACGTTTTATGTTAATGAAGCAAATGTACTACAGTTAACTACACTGTAGGTAAATAAAATATGTAATATTCACCATTCTTTAGTGGTTACACCATCAGCAAAAAATGTAAATGTTTTAAAAGACTGAATAAACACAATTTGAAATTAGCTTCCTTTGTATTTTTAAGGATGTTTTCTTACACTTGACACCCAAGTGCATTCATGAGCTAAAACCTGCACTGGGAGGTCTTAAACCCCTTACCCAGCATTCCTTGGGGTTGACTCCTCCATGGCAGCGACTCTCAGCTTGCGGATCAGTTTCTCGCTGCTTCGTCGTATCGACTCTCTGAGTTTGGTGAAGGAGCCGCTGCGCTTCAGGTTACCGAGTCCATCTGATCTGGAGCTAACGTCCTCGCCGCCGGACCAGCTGGGACGACCATCACCTAGAGGACGAACGGACAGACAGAAAGACAAACCAGTTAATGAATGAACTCATGACATCAAAGACCTGCTTCTAATAGGTACAACAGAGCATTTGGATTTAATTATAGATAGTTTCTGTCTTATTTTCTTGCACTTAAACATTATAAATGAATTTTTACCTCCACCAAGGAGGTTATGTTTTTGCCAGGGTGTGTTTGTTTGTCTGTCTTGAAAGTTATAGACAGATTTTGATGAAATGAGATTAGATTTTGGGGGTGATCCGGATCACTGTCTGGGGGCAGTGGAGGGGGGGCTGAGCTGCCTTGACGGAGGTCTGCGCTCTACGAGTGCTTTTTTATCTATGAAAAACACTCATCTTATTGTATAAAATGTTCTCCTGGACCATAAATTAGAGATTGTGAACATCCTTTTTCCCATTAGATTAAGTAGAAGGTTCAATCAAACATTTAATAGTAACTGATGGAAGCATTTATAAATGTTAACTTGTGTAGAGACCAATTATGAGTCAGAATATGAACAGTGTGTAAGGGTTAAAAGAAAATGTTTTAAAGTTGTATATAATGTATTCAAATATCACCATAATTAATAAAAAAGACAATATACAAGATTCAAGCTGTTAAAATACATAAAAAGTGTTAATGTGTGTAAGACAAAACAAATAATGTCAGATAGTCAATTACTGAGCCTCCTCATCACTGTTTTGTACCTTCTACAGATCCAAACTCCTTTTCATGTGCTCTGGTTAGGATCTCTTTGTAAAGGGCTTCAGCTTGTCTGTATTTCCCCTGCTTCAGGTAACAGGAGGCCTTAAAAAGAAACAGCAAAAGTAGATGAATGCAGGTTGAAAGAAGGGTTGAGTAATGGACACATAGAATGGAAAAATGGCGATCAGTATTTTAAGGCATAGGCTCAGCTGCATGAGAAGGTTCATATTTTTCAGTATTTTTCTTTTTAGTCTTTATTTAACAAAGACTGTGCACAAACATATCAATCTCCCAATGAGAAGAGATGATTTATGCCAGATTTAGCCATTAGCATGTTAGTTTTCTAACTAATGTTTTCAACTGTAAGTGTACTCATTAAGCACCTAAATATAAGTTCATTTTAAGATTCATCTCTCATTTGAAAAATTATTCATTGGTTCATGTAGATTTTATAATATAAAATATTTTATATAAAAAAGTCAAAAGTCTGGCATGGGCTTAATTGGCACTATGACACATGTTAAAAAAAAAAGTAAAATATCACGCAGCAGAATTTTTGCTCCCCTCTCACCAGGTTATTCTTGGTCTTGGCCACGTTTGCATCGTCTGGTCCCAGTTTGCTCTGGTAGATGTGCAGAGCGCGTTCATAGTACTGCTCCACCTCCTGGTATTTCCCCTGGTTTTGACACAGCAGAGCCAGGTTGTTCAGCTGTTTGGCTACATCTGGATGGTCTGTACCCAGAACCTGAACACAGAGAAAGAAAACACACACTGAGGATGACACGTGCAATATCCTGATGGTGGAAGATATATTCAGATTCTTACCTATAAAATACATCAATACTTTTTTTGTGATCAAATGTTTATTTACAGTTTCTTTTTTACAGTAATTACATCAATAGTTAAGTCAGACAGTAAGTGTTCCATCCCCATCCCCCACCACATCCATCGCCCCAAAATACACTTCCACATACCCCCACCCAAACATCGGACAGAAGAAGAATACTAAATAAATAGATAAGTAAATAAACAAAGTTCATAGAGTACAAGATTAATGACAGTTGGACCGGGATAGCTGAAATACAGTGTCTATATTTGTGGTACATCCTGCAAGTCTGATTTTGATTTGATCTGCTGCACTATATTTTATGCTCTATTTTAGTCCAACTTATTTTCTTTTTTACTATTTTTCTATACTTTGTTTTCTTTTTTATTATAATTGGGTTTTCTTGTTTTTTAATTGAATTTTACGGTTTAACTATCCTGATTTTTGGCTGTCAGTTGTATAAAGGAGATAATTTAGCTATGTTTGACCACTGCTGAGGGTTGAGCGAAAATGCTAGTTGTGTATTTAGACATATTTCGGGAAGATGTCTTTGAACTTTTGATTCTTTTTATTTGCCATAGACTCTCATAGGACACAGGACAGTGACTGAGGTTTTGTGGTTAAGAGTGGGTGGAAACAATCTAATGTCTTCATACTGGGGCAGTGGCATGCAGTTCATGAGTATGAGGGGATGGGATATTATTCCCAGTAAGGTGTGTCCTTGACAAAATATAAGGGTGTAGGTGTTGTGGGATTTTTCTATAAAAGATAGGACCCAACAACAAAGAGAGATAACTCGTGTTAGTTTATTTCAAATACATCTGCAGATGGGCGAGTTTCAACACACAACGCAATTCTATGGGTGAAATGGCGCATTTCCTCATGACATGTCACTTTACATGGAACTCAGCCAAGTTAAGAATAAACAAGGTCTCCTGAATATAGAATGCATGTACTTTTCTCTCATACAGTAGGTCTGTTAGTGGTTGTTATTGTACAAACAACTGCCTTGTGTTAAGAAATCCAGACCAGACTTTAGTAGGTCGAGATGTCTGATTGATTAGGTATCTGCCATGAACCACTCTTAACCACTGGGATCCACTTTAAACTGGGAATCCAAACTGGTTTTTACAGTGACAAAGCAAACAAATGTTTCACACCACCTCTGAAGCCTACAGGAGTGTCCTCAAACTCAGACGAGCTTGGGAAGGTTATTTTAGAATTAGTTGCCCTATTTAAAATGTAATGCAACTATTTCAATTATACAAAGCCAGATTTATCTCTCATCTATTAATTCATGTAGATTTTGTAATATAAAATAAAAACATTTTATGAAAAGAGTCACAAGTCTGACATGGGCTTAATTGGTACTGCAACACCATTTTAGCCTACAAAACATTTTTTGATTTCAAATAATTAAAAACAGCAATATGTATTCAGTAAATATATGAATACACACATATTTTTTTTAAAAATGAGGAAAAGGCCTCCTGAGCAAAATCTTAAAGTTCTGACTTCTAATGTAAGCCCCTTTGTAATCATGTTTTCTTACCTTCTCTCTGATCTCTAAAGCTCTTTTACATAGTGGCTCTGCCTCCTTGTATTTTCCCCTTTTTCCATAAAGCACTGCCAGGTTATTGAGTGTTGCTGCTACCTGTAAACACACATGCACATTATATATTATGTATCAACTCTGATACTGACCTAAACAATAAAGTAACAATGCAGACATATTTAGGTATGAAACACTATGAATATGAAACACTGCTGCCTTAGTGATAGAACTGTACAGCGAGTAAGAAGAACTGCACAGTGAGGTGTTAATAAACACTGACACCAGTTTATAAAAGCAGAGAAACTTACAGCTGGATGGTCCATGCCAAGAGTTTTCTCCCTGATGGCCAGTGCATCATTCAGCAGGTTGGCCGCTTCTTTATATTTATTCTGGTCTCTGTGAAGAAAAAAAAAACAAAAAAACAGGGCCCACTGTTCATCACCTCACACCTGGATCCTTGAATAAATCAGATGGTTTTGATAAATGGAGTTTTGTCATCTACAATACAAAGATAATTGTTGCTTTTATAGTTTCAATAGCTTAAATTACTTCAAATGGTATACAAATTCAGCTAATTGTTGCACTATTAATGCATAAAAGTCTCACCATTATCAAACTTCATTCATATAGGCTAGTGTAGTTCAAAGTACAATTAGGGTTAATAAGACAGAGCAAGTGACAACGTAAAGGAAAAGGAATAAAACAAATGAATTGAGATCAATGCACACAAAATAATATGATACAAATGTCAGGAAATTTAAATCAAATAAGTAAAAAATAAATAATTAAATAGATTTACTGAATAAGTAAAAAGAGAATAAGAGAAAAAGTTTATTAAAAGTTAGAATAAAAAAATAGATTCATATAATAATATATTTCAAAGAAACGAAAAGTAGAATAAAATAAAAGATGAAATTACTCTGGACAAAATCCGGGTTAAAAAGTAATTAAAAAAGACAAAATAAAATCGCTAAAAAGATACAACTTATAGAAGCTTAAGGATACAATAATAATAATAATAATAATAATAGTTATATTCTTCCTGTTAAGATCTCTCCGGTATTATATAACACTAATCTTTCACTTAGTGTTATATGTGCCTTACCTGTACACGAGTGCCAGTATATTCAACATGGTGGCCACATCTGGATGAGTGTGACCTGAGGATTTCTCAAGATCTTCCAAGGCCTGTTGAGATATGATAATCAGATACAGTGATCAATAAAAGTAAAAGTTATAAGCAAATTAGAAGTAGGAATAAAAAGGTCCAGATTGTTTCCAGTTTGGATGTGAAGGAGCCAGATATTCAAAAATCTGTTGTGGGACTAAAAGAGAGACAGTTACACTCCTCTCACCTGTTTGCAGAGCGGTACAGCAACCTCGTATCGTCCCTGGGATGCATACTGGATGACCAGGTTGTGGAGTGTTCGAAGGCGGGCAGGAATCTCATAGCCTCCCTGCTGGGCTGCAGCTGCTGCACTGCTGTGATGAGGCTGCGACACTGAAAAGCAATAAAAGCACACACAAAGAAGAATTTAATACAAATTGAGAGTGGGACTTTTCACTTCTGTAATGCTTTGTATTCCTGCTCAACCGTTTGGTAGAGGTCACTTTGTGTGTGATATGTGGTCAAAAACACTGTTTTTTATCTAAAGTATTTGACAGTGTAGACCAGTGTTTCCTCCTTTAATGTTTCCTATTTTTTACCATTCAACTTTGTACTTTTTTCATTTTATTATAATTGTGTTTTATTTTATTTGTACGTTTTTTATGCTTCCAATTCTTACTGTTAAATTATCAGATTTTTTTTTTTTTAATGTAAAACACAACAAGTTGCCCCTGTGTATGAAATGCACTATATACATAAACCTGCTTTGCCTTACTATCTTGGGCAAACTGTCATGCCCATCTGCACACGAATGGCACATATCTGACACATCTTGTAGTGCTCTTTTACAGCACAGAGATGATCTAAAACTTATGTTAAATGATAACAAAACAAAGTTTATGTTATTTTTTTCAGAGCCAGAACCAATGGATATAATAGTTTCAGTCTTTCCACTACTAATGATGACGATAGAGAGATTCACATAATATAAATATCTTAGTATCTGGATAGATTTAAAACTTGCATTCATACACATAGTTATTTCTACAGAAACAAAATCATGTCTTGGTTGCCGTCATTGCAGCTTCAAAATGTTCGCATGCTGTAAAACAGATGTCTCTGTAGCCTTACTGTGACTCTACTCAGGTTAAACGAGTTTAACGAATCAATCCTCCACTTGCTGCTGAAGCACAGAACAGAAACTCAACTGATGTGGAAATCATTTTACTGTGGAGAGATTCCTGATGTGCTCAGGCTTAAACAGATTATCCATTACAAGTTATGAAAACTCATTATCACTGCCTGTAATGTGACATCAGAGCTTGAAACGTCTGTGCAGTGTGTGAAGAGTCAAAATATAAAGCAGCAATCATACAGTTCAGACCTGTTCAACAAAGTGAAAACAAAGTTTATCAGCTGCGCACCTCGATTAAAGAAACTGTTTCTAATACAACCCCAATTCCAATTTAATTGGGACATTGTGTAAAACGTAAATAAAAATATAATATAATGATTTGCAAATACTTTTCAAACAATATTTCAGTTGAATACATTACAAAGACAAGATATTAAATGCTCAGCTAATAAACTCAATTTGAATTTGATGCCTGTAACATGTTACTGTACAAAAAAGCTGGGACAGGGGCAACAAACGACTGGGAAAGTTGAGGAAAACATCTGTTTGGGACATTTCACAGGTTAAAGGGCATTTCCAGTCATAATCAATGTTTGTCTCTGAAAATCACATCACCTATGATCAGTCATACCATCCACACAGCTAACTGCAATGTTCAGTTTTGTTCATCCATCATGCTGTAAAAGTGCACGTATGAGCACTGGACATATTTTAAAATTATTCTATGGTTGCACATTTCATCCTTTTGATTGTGTACATAATTTGAAGCCATTGTTTTAAAAACAATGCTGACGTTCTTATTAAAACAATGGCTTCAAAATCTCTGCACGTAAGAGGCAAGGCTGATTGTCAACACTGAATGCCTGTGACCTTTGATCCCTCAGGCTGCACTACATTAAAAACCAACATCAATGTACTGATGCAAACTGTGCTATGGTCTGATGAGTCCACATTTCAAATCGTTTTTAGAAATTATGGATGTTGCATGCTCTGGAAAAAAAAGGGAAAGGGCCATCCGGATAGTTAAAAAATTCAAAAGCCAGCATCTGTGATGGTATGGGGGTGTGTTAGTGCCCATCACATGGGCACTGTAACATCTATGAAGGCACCTTTAATGCTGAAAGGTACATAGTTTCGGAGCAAGCAACGTCTTTTTCAGGGACTGTGTGGCTTTGTAGTAAAAGAGTGCGGGCACTAGACTGGCCTGCCTGCAGTCCAGACCTGCCTCCCATTGAAAATGTGTGGTGCATTATGAAGCACAAAATAAGAATGAAAAAAAAAATCCACCTACAAAGCTTCAACAATTAGTGTCCTCAGTTCCCAAACACTTAAGTGTTGTTAGAAGGAAAGCTGATGTAATACAGTGGTAAACATACCCCTGTCCCAGCTTTTTTGGAACATGTTGCAGGTATCAAATTCAAAGTGAGTGAATATTTGCAAAAAACAATATATTGGGATTTTGGGATATATTGGGATATACAATACCCAGCCTTAGCTGAAAAGCATGATAAATACACGAATAGAGCCTTACTCTGTGACTGCTCCTCATCCTCGGCAGGAAAGAGGTCATCTAGAGACTCCTTGGTGGAAGATGTCTCTTTGTCTTCCTGAAGAGAGAAAAACAATCACATGATTCAGAGGATGATACTATAAGCAAAGATGGATCTGCATTAAGTTTTCAGTATTTACCCATGTGTACGATATGCAGTAAATATGAGTAAGGGGTTACATTTGGATCTGAAATTGGCTGACTCAGCATATTTTTATATGCAGTATAAGCTTGGATCAAGTGGCTATTGCTCAATCCCAAAGTGAGCCCTAACAACTCAAGCCCTAAGCACTCACAGACTTCATTGATCTCAGCTGCTAGTAAGTAAGTGTGTGAGGCCACAAGTGCTCCGATTGGCATAAATAGGAATGGGACAGCACTAGGGTATGGATCGCATGTTACCCTAACCATGACAACCTTGTCTTGTATATGTTTGCAACTTCCAGCTAAAGGTCGCAATTTATTGCATTGTGGGAAATTTCCTTACCCAAAGTCTGCATCAATTCAAACTTATCGTGAGGGCTCAGAAAGGGTGCAAGCAACTCCTCAATCCCTTTGAAATGTAACAGTGGGACAGCCTTAACCACTAACCAACTCTGCAGGAAGCCGGGAATGTGCATCAGTACATGAGTGTGTGAGTGTGGACTTTGGGACTGGGCCTATCTGTGGTTGGTTTGCTCATAGTGACAATCCCACAGAAAATTACCACCAACTATGCAGCTTTACAGAATTTTTAAAAGCACATTTACAGTTTTCTAGCTGTTTTCTGGACCAAGTAGCACGCAGACAATGTCATCAACTAACAGTGGAAGAAAGTGTAACATTTAGCTGTTTAAGAGCCACATGTTTCTCTCAGGAGTACATGGAGACAAAACCAGAGCTGAATGAATGTGAATATCTGACTTCAGTTTATTAACTGGACACAAACACAACTACAAATTAATGATAATGGATCTAGCAGGTTGGCCATAACTTTAAAAGTTGATAATGTGTCTGTCAGCTTGTTCTGGAAATCTTTTAAAAGTTTGACTTTTGTCTGTGATGTGAAATTTTTAAGTTGAATTCATCAAACCTTTGACAACCCAATCATTTGTATCAGGCTGATGAATGTCATCTGTTCATGAATTAATGAGAAGTGATCCCTAAAACATCCATATGGAGTGAGCTGTTTCACTCCTTTGTGGATTTCATTCACAAAAATGTTCCCAAAGAATAAAAATAATTTCACACAGCAAAGCTTCAAGTCCTGGGGTACGTTCCATAAAGCAAACTCAGACTAGTGGGGCTTACTGCCAAACACCTGACTTAAATAAGCCTAACAAATGAGATGAGGCTAAAACGGTTCCATAAAATCCACCACATAGAGCCACAGAGCAGCAGCAGTCTCCAGCACACACTTCTGCTAGAGACACATAAAGAATTTAAACATATGATCACAAAAAGCAGTTAATAAAACATAAGAGATAGGCTGGCAGAAAACTGCTGATCCATTGACTGGGTCTGATCTGTCTCTGAAGCTGTGCTCTTGCTGCAGTGCCCTATGACAGCTCTGATGTACAAGCTCCTCAATCAAAGGACACACCTACGACTAAACATGGGTTAAGGTTATTATATAGACTGGACCATAATCAATTTGAGAAAAAGGGAAATGCCTAGACATGCATCCACTTAACAAGTCCTAGTTTACTTTTACCCCTTTTCCACTACAGCAGTTCCAGTGCTGGTTCAGGGCCAGTGCTTAATTTGGAACCATTTTTTCTGTTTCCACCGACAAAGAACTGGTTCTGGGCCAAAAAAAAAAAAACTGCTCCAGAGTAGCACCAGTTCTTTGCTGGGCTAGAGATAGACTGCTCATTTTCCAGTGGATCCGGTGCCATAAAGCAAGCTCAGTATAGTTCAAACTCAGTTACCATGGCAACTTATGCTGCCAATCTGACCTGGCCTGAGTTGATTTTGGGACAAAAATATCAAAAAATTGTATGTATATTTTTTCCCCTATATCAAAATCCTGTACACTGGATGAAAATATTTTGATATTTTTCTTAATCATAAGTGTCTACTTTAAGACGAATGGGTACCAGGAACAAAAAATGTCCCATGGAGTTTAACTTGCTTGTCGAATCCTCAGTGTAAGGTCAGATCCAGTCTGATCCAATAGGCAGACCTATTGACGGATAGCGCATGCACCTCATAATGGCCATCTCTGACATGTTGGGATGAAAAGCTGCTTCTGGTTCATATTCTATATTATCACAATAAAAAATTTGCAATGGCCTAATATCCACATTCATTCAAGCTATATTCAGCAATGAGTGTATCAAATGTGGTGCTTTCATCACAAAATGAACAACAGTTTAATTATGCCTCCCCACTAATAGAAAATATGAATGTGATCTAAACATTTTCAGCTATATGGTGTCGATTTGGCATAGGTGTAGTAAAGGGTTAAATTCAATGGGACATTTTTTGATCCTGGTACCTGTCAGAGTTTTAAAGTAGACACTTTAATGATTAAGAAAAATATCAAAATGTTTTCATCCAGTGTACAGGATTTTGATATAAGGGAAAATATACATGTGATTTTCAAATTTTCAGCTAATTTTTGATATTTTTTGTCCCAAAATCAAGTCATGATGTGATAAAAACTTAAAATAACTGTAGAATTCCTTGGCCCAAAATTGTGTAGAAAAATGTGTCTCCACAATCTCTGTGGATTGGTTACTTCAAGAGCTGAGCCAATTTCATTTTTTTTCAGGTTTGGATTTGGGAAATACAGGGATTTTTTTTTTTTATCTTGGTACCTGTCAGAATCTTAAAATAGACACTTTAAAAATTAAGAAAAAACAGGTGGGGAAAAAAATCCACTATGTGCTCGTTGACCCCTATTTTCATTTACAGAGCCAGACTAATGAAATAAGCTTGGCTTCTTTGGTAATCCTGCTTTATGGAACAATGCCCTGCTGTAAAAAAACAGCAGACCAAAATATAACAAGTGTAGAAGTGTCATGACCATGGCAGTAGGTATGAATTTCATTTTTAAAAAGGGAAATCTGTGAGAAACTGACATTTTGTAAGGGCCTTTTAAGACTGAATGTGTTTCATATTAGTGGTTGTTATGTGAGACCCACACACAAAAGCTTTTGCAGGTTCATATGTTTCCACAAAATGTTAAATTTTAATCAAAGATCTATAACTCAGTTTAAAGAAGAAGCACTGCAGTTCTGGTGAAAACCATACAAATACTGGGTTATGAATCAGCTTGGGTGAGTATTTGCATTATAACTATATTGTCTGTTTAAATGAAGAGCACTGTTTCAGTAGGTGAGACATTTTTGCTAAACTTGTAATGTGCAAGTTTGTGTGCAATTTGTCGCCCCCTCACCAGCAGCGGCTCCTCCTGGTCATATTTGCGTATGGAGGACATGAACTGCAGGTGTCTGTTCTGCTCCTCTAGGGTGACCACCTCCTGCTCCCTATCCTGCAGTTGTTGTTGTGCCCGGGCAAGCTCGTCCCTCAACCACTGGTTCTCCTGACAGAGGCGACGCACCTGAGGAAGAAGAGGAGGAGAAGGATGAATAGAGAGATGAGTTGAAAGAAAGGATGAGTAGAATAAGATATGAACCAAATGGGAGGAGAAAAGCAGATGATAGGATTAATGTTGAAGCAATTTTTTTTAAAAAGAGGTAGTAGAAAGAGGCACAAAGAGGTAAAATTACATAAAAGAGGACAGGGAAGAAGCAAGCAAAGTAAAGCATATTTTACAGACACCTGGCTGATGGATATTTCTGCTCTGCTTTTAAATAAATAAAGGATATAACTACTGGATTGTAAGACATGTACCTGAGCTCGCAGCTTCTGTTTCTCTGCCTCCAGTGAACCCAAGTGAGCCGACAATGCCATCATCACCTGGAGAGACAAGTGACATAAAACAAACATTATTACTTAAATCTATTGTCATTTAAAACCTATAAACCAAACATCAAACAGTGGATATGTATCAAGGTCAAGGTCAAGGTCACATTTATTTATAAAGCACATTAAAAATGACCGAAGTCAACCAAAGTGCTGTACACACAATAGGCTCCAGAGAAGCAAACACACAACGGCGTTAATCCCTACATTTTCTCTGTTTGGTCTTCACCAGTTTTATTTGTACTTTTAATTCACCTTCATCTACTATGAAAAATCTTGTACTATATTTGGGCAATAAAAGCTGATTTATTGACTTATTATTGGCTTTTAAGTAAATAAAAAACAGCTGATTATGTATAGGACAAAAAGTTTCAAAGCAACATTAAAGCACTGTTTAAACACTGTCTTAAACCTGTTCTACCAGGTTTTTACAGTATCAGCATGACAAATGTGGCAACCGAAATGACAATGACCTGGATAGATGTTAAGGGAATATCTCTGGTGCTTACAACGCTAAGGCTCTCCCATCTCTCTTTCTTTTTTAAAAAGATTTTGTTGGCACAGACGCCTTTACTGTAAAGTAGGTACACAGGAAATGGGAGAGAGTTGCCCTGAAAGCGATCAGGAAATAAGACTCAGCATCCCTACGTATAATACAGTCGATGCGCACACTGCACTATAAAGGTGTCTGTGCCAAAAAATCTAAAAAAACAAATACATAAAAATGTGGTCAATGCAATAACTGTGGTTATTGACACTTTATGGGGCAGTGCAATTTATGTTGAACAGTGTCATGAGCACTGAAGATTTAAAGCACTTTTTTACTTGAACACAGCTGACTGCAGCACTGATTGAACTACAAATTAAAAGTTTCACACTATAACATTAAAACAATGAGCTGAGAGACAATACAACACAAACTGTGGGAAGCTGCAGATCTGTGATAAGTCTCAGTGGGGTTGTTATTACTAGCTTCATGGTTCATATACAGTGGTGGGAAAAGGTTTTTGGACACCTTTAAAAATGTACATAATCTTAATGGGCTGAAAATCTGTACTCAGGCATGTTTTCTGTGTCTTTTTAATAAAAAAGCATGACCCTCATTAGTGGTACCAAAATGACCCAATACTCAAAATTTCTTATGTATTTTTGTGGAACCAATCAATTTTAAGTTTTTAATGTTCTTTAAGAAATTGCACTTGAAGACCTAAGAATAATTTTTAATGCAATATTTCAAAATGCATGGGGTGTCTGAAAACTTTTTCCCACCACTGTATAAGAAGGAACATGAATCACTGTTAATATAAAAATTATTTAATTCTGGTTGCTAGATCAAAAAATGAAAAGACATTTATTATCATACTTTTGCCTCTGTTCTTCTGTGCCTACCTGCGCCTCACTCAGCCCCAGCTCTATCCTTTCCAGTGACTGTTGGATGATGCCGCTCTTCTCCTGCTCCACGCTGCCGCTCTCTGACTCCAGCTGGCTCTCCGTGGCTCCCTGCAGCGTCTCCAACAGACTGCGGTTTTCTCCTTTCAGTGCCTCCAGCCCTGCAATCACCTGCTGCGTGCTGCACAGAATCTCCTCTGCTGACAACATGGCTGTGACTCCGAGGTTCCTCCTCTCACGACAGCTGACCTGAGTACAGACCATCCCATAAAACGTTTTCAAACAATACAATACTTGATTTGATGGTGGCATGAATTATAGATTCTGTAAACCATCCTTTTCTTTGCATACTGCAAATCTATAAATCAAAATGGGTCAACCTTACTTTCCACCTCTGGTCACTGATCATAGCAATACTTTGGTGGTAGCAGTAAGTTCCAATAAACTTTTGGTGGTTGTAGTGTCTTGATTTGAGGATCTTAAGTATGTATATGTCATACAGGATTGTAAATTGAATATTTTTTTTGTTTATTCATACATTTGAAGATACCACCTAAGGCTTTAAGCAACAGATTGATCGATTTTCTAATATATGATGATTACTATACTATTACAGAACATTATGAACACGCATGCAGAAATAAAAATACAATAAATACAATTCTGATCTATTGCTACATGTATGTTATGAACCATTCAAACCTCTCAGGTGGTCTGAGACTATCCACCAGAGTCAAAACTAGACATGGAGAAGCAATGTTCAGTTTTTTATGCTCCACATATCTGAAACAAACTTCTGGTCTGCTCCAACTCTCAGTTCTTCTCACATGTGAGGACTTTTTATTCAATCAAAATGATAGAGTTATTAACTGTATTAACATGTATTTCTTTTATTGCTATTTAAGCTTCATAATATTTCCAATTGAACACTTAACGGTATTTAAAAGTCTTGTTTTGCCATGTATTGCTTTTATATTCTGTCACGATGTATGTTTATGTGCTATACAAATAAATGTGCCTTGTCTCACCACTGAAATTAACTGAACATGTTTCTGAGGTCAATAAATCAACAGTGTACTGGAGAAGTGTTGTGAGTTCAACAGTGTGAAGATGTTTTACATATTTAGCGCTAGACAATGACGAGAACACAGTGGAAATAATACAGTAAAGTGTATTCACAGCTGTCGGCAGTTTTACTAAAAAATTGAAACATTTGATTGTTTTTTCAGTTCCTCTTTTTAGATCTGATTTGAGCAGAGTGGGAGAGAAGTGAGAACATTGAACTAAAACAAAAGGTGCTAAAAACAAAAGGAGGTGCGCTTAGGTGATCAAGGGCTTACAGCGCATGCCACATAGAGTAAAAGTAATAAAACTTTTTGCTTGAGGGCTGGCTGAAAGTTTCAGATTGTGTTTTCATTATCTGCAGTTCACCTGGAGCATTATTCACTGTATCTAAACACCTGCTGTATCTTTGGGTTCATTCATAGTCATTAAAAATTTCAATATTATACACGTCCATCCATTCACACTCAATCCAACACACAACACAGACATAACACCTGAGCAGATTCACCTAATAACACATTAAAGCTTTTACCAGTCTCTGGATCCAATTCTAAACAAACTACAGTGATCAAACTCTTCAGGGACAAAATAGTATGTCACCCAATGCAGCACTGTGACTCACCAATGTGTTGTTAATAGTTTCTGGGCAACAACAAAGGTCCACAACACAGAGGAGCAACATATACCAGGCTTTACATACACACAAAAACACACAAAAGTTATCCTAGGTCAGATTTGTGGACATTAAATAGATACACTGACCTATCAGGACATGGACTTACATTAATTTCCTGGAGAATACCACACCACTCATTTTCAGAGAGGAAACACCTATAACTCAATATAATGTTCAATTTAACACAAGTCATTTATTGTACAAGGATTTATTGTATAACCATTAGAGCCATCCATCATAATAAGAAATCCTCATAAATACTAATAAAACTATTCATCTAACTAAAAGGCACATCAATAGATACGGGTCAGATTTGATGGGTCAAAAGTAAATGACATTTAGGGTGTTTTAACAGCTGTCGAATGTGAAAATGGGTCGATTTAAGGGTTAAATCATTTAGAAGAAATAAAAACATAAATTGATCCCCCTTCCCCAATGAAAAATCTTGGAAAAATGACCCAACGTTGAATGTCCTGACAACACACACACACACACACACACACACACACACACACACACACACACACACACACACACACACACACACACACACACACACACACACACACAATGACTATGCGCTTTGTTTACTGTGGGCGGCGCAACAGGCCTCAGTGTCATCTTTCCAACATGTCAAAAAATAAAGACTTTTTAATGCAGATATTAACTCATAAACAAAGCTCTTAAATCATATATAGACGACTGCGTCACACCGGACGACATCTCTCTTCATTCGGAGTCAACATTTAAATAAATAAATGAGACATGTCGGCTATGATTGAGTGCGCACAGACCTGGTTGCGGTGCAGTATGTGCGTTTCTCTGCGGGCTTTTCATCACGCAGTGCTACAGTATGTACATACACACACAAGAGAGAGAGACACACACTTCACCAGCTACAGAACAACTAAAGTTATTTATAGCCTACCTGCTAAGTCCTGGTTCCGACGTGGTTTGCTTTCTTTGTGCACTCTTGACTTAAAATAAAACGTTATTTATTTATTTATTACAATGATTATGGTTATTTTTTCCCGAGGATTCAGTCACGCACAGCAGGACATTTTCTGCTTTCACGCTGCCTCCGTTTGTTTTGAGTTGAACAGGTGAGACAATAAAAAGCTGTAAATTATTCACCTGCTGCCTCCTTCACTCTGCTGCTGTCATGACACGGTGATGAGGCAAGCTACAGTCAGAGGAAGCTGCTTCCGGATCACACCTTCAACATAAAATGAGAGAAAGAAAGAAAGAAAGAAAGAAAGAAAGAAAGAAAGAAAGAAAGAAAGAAAGAAAGAAAGAAAGAAAGAAAGAAAGAAAGAACAACTAATGAAGACCAAACTAAAGAGTGAGTGGATGACTGTGTAAATGAATGAGTGAATAAATAAACTAACAATTGAATAACTGAATAAATAAACAAATGAATGACAACTGTATGAAAGAATGAGGAAAATATATGAATGACTGAATAAAGAAATTAATAAATGAAGAAAAATAATGAACACACAGAAGAATAAATTAATGAAGAAACAAATGAATCAACAACTTAATGAATTAATGAGCAAATGGATGAATTAACAAATGAGTAAATAAATGAACAAACAAATTGATTAACAAATGATTGAACAAATACATTAATGTCGCAGCATCTCATTTTTGTATCTTAGTAAATAATAGATCACAGGTGAAATTCTCTAAAAACTCTGAACCAAGAAACTTTAGTCACCTTAAGAAAAGCTGGATGAGACTCTATGACTTTTATTTGGACACAGAGGAATGTTTATACTGTTTGCACATGAAAGCATAAAACACCCTGGGTCACATCACATGTAAATCATCTTTATAATAGTAAACATTTGTCAGCTGCACCATATGATTACAATACAATGATACAATGCTATGCAACATGACTATCAGTCTTTTCTGTAATATTATATATTTGTAATATTTGTTTTATGTGAACTTGGATTATCAAAATGTCAAAATGTTTCAGATGTTCTGCACATTGCACATTTCTTTTTATCTGTACCATGGTGTATTCTATAATCTTAAGGATAATGTATATTGCACATTTACAGTATATATTACAGATTTATTTACACAAAGATCCAGTTTGCTGTATATGGTATATTGGTTTATCCTATTTTGTCATCTTATTTATTGTTGATGCTATTTTTTGTAAACTTACACTGATACTTCCAAGTTCTCTCCACTGTAGGCTGCTGCTGTGTCAATTTGAATTCCAATAAAGATACATCTTATTTTATCTAGCTTACGTTAATCTATTATAGCAGTATGAGACAACAGCACAACAAGTAATACTAATAAATATCTAATAAAATTATATTTCACCTAAAATAAACTCAGCACTCTTATTTTGAAGGCAGAGTGTGATGACTTCCTGGATCTGTCAAGTTACACCCTCGTCTCTTGACGAGTCTGAGCAGCTTACCTGATCCCCCTATTTCCCACCATACACCGCGGCACCGGGGGCCTGGCCGTTCGTGATGTTCTGGCCGGGACAAGGCCGCCTATCTGCGGGAGACATGAACTACTGCTGCCTGGTACAGGGTGTAAGGGGGGTGGCGGGACGGATTATNTGTGTGTGTGTGTGTGTGTGTGTGTGTGTGTGTGTGTGTGTGTGTGTGTGTGTGTGTGTGTGTGTTGAACTGTAAAAATGGGTCAAATTTGAGTTTTGTTCTTCAAATGTTGCCTAATAGTGCTTTATAAAAAATGATGATGATAATTATTATACAATCACATTGTCACACTCCACAGTCCTTATAATTACTTACAAATACTTTTTTTATTGTACGTAATCACTAACTATTGCACTTAACTTATTATTGCCCTTTATTCATATATTTCTTCACGTATGTTTAAATTTCCTTTTATCTTGCCATGTTTTGCTTTTATCTTATGTCCTGATGAATTTATGCTTATGTAAAGCACTTTGAATAGCCTTGTTGTTGAAATATGCTTTACAAATAAACTTGCCTTGACTTATATGTCATTTTGGTTACTTATTATTACTTATTATTTTTGACTTATTTCACTTATTAAAGCTTAGTTAACTGAGTCTAATTGAGTTGATCTGGCTGATTCAGTACTGTTATTGGGTATATGACAATAAAATGAAAGTGAAATTTAGATGTATTTTTAACGCTGTCACTATCAGTTATTTTTAACAAACATTACTGATCGGCATATACTGGACACTACTACTTATTATTAATGAACAAACCTTAAACATCAGAAAACATTAATTCATTTAATATTGTGTAGCTGAACTATTACTGTATTGCAGCATTTTAATATGTATCATTAAATATTCTTAAAATTATGCTGTGCTATTTGTTTTCATTTTTTTTTTTTGTTTTGTTTTTAACATTTGCATTGTGTTCTATCTTGTGTTGTTGCTGCCATGTTACAGATTAGCATGTCCAATCAGTCAGATTAGCCAGTGGTCTCTCTGTGTGTGTGTGTGTGTGTGTGAGAGAGAGAGAGAGAGAGAGAGAGAGAGAGAGAGAGAGAGAGAGAGAGAGAGAGAGAGAGAGAGAGAGAGAGAGAGAGAGAGAGAGAGAGAGAGAGAACCAGAGTGTGTCACAGTGTGCAGTGTTAGTGTTATTTATGTCAGATTAGTTAAGCCGGTGGAGGAACAAAGTTACATTAAGGCTTAATTAGTAAGCAGTGGGGCCGAGGCTCAGCAGCTTAACATGCAGTAACTAAAAACAAATAATGTAATGTGTGTATGTGTGTGTGTGTGTGTGTGTGTGTGTGTGTAGAGCAATTTGTTGTCAGATTGTTATTGAATTTTGATATGAAACATAATCTGTTTTCCTAAATGTCGTCAGAACCACAAATATTATGCTATATTATTTTTCCTTTGGTGAAGTTTCAATAGGTGGCGCTCTTCTGTCTTCAGTTGTGTTTTAGATGGTGGGAGACAGTTGCCCAGCCAAATGTATATGTATTGTGTGTGTGTGTATATATATATATATATATAT
>JANJYP010004967.1:0-12058 GCA_024605115.1 Rastrelliger brachysoma | reverse complement strand
ATGCTGGTCAAACTGGACAACCACATACTTTACACAATATCTAGCCACACATTCTACTTTGAGTGCTTAGACAATGACACTTTCCAATGGAGGAAATGGTATAAAATAAGACAGACTACTTCACAGTTTGTTTTCATATTATAACATTTTAGAAGGTGAATGTTTTTTATGCTGAGTACAGTATATCTTACGTAAATGGCAAACACAGCGTAGCAGATAATACTCACTGATGGCAATGTATTGATTCCAGTAACGTTTAGGAGGCAACTGCAGTCAATACAACAACCATGACTAAACCAAATGACCTGTTAATGTTTAAAATATTGAATTAAAATGGAATCATGCTTGATTTAATATTAAAGTCTTGAGAAAATCATCAGTAAAATCAGGAGGAAGATGTTTTAAGGGCATACTAGAATAGACTTTCATCTATGTGTTCCTTTGGTGATGAATTTCTGTATCATATTAAGCTTCCTCACAGGCTCATATTTGGTGCCACAACAGTCATAAAATAAAAAGATCAAACTGAAATCAGGAGAGATTGTTAATGTGTGTGCAGGTTGGATCGGACGGGTGGATGGCGGCTGAGTTGTGATGGTGCTGGTGCTGCTAATATTAACTTAAAAAGAATGACAAAAAATGAAGGGTTTTGGGGGGAAATGATTCTAAAACTAGTGGAAGCCTACTGAGGTCTTCAGTTTGGTTGAAATAATTTAATTCTAAGGCTCCTCTGTGAGGGAGATTTGGAAAGCTCCCTGAATTAGAAATCTGCTCTGTGGGCTTGGAGGCGTCTCACGGACATTTGTGTCAAAACCAGACGGCATGCAACCCGTTAATTCAATTTCATGTTGGAGCTCTCGCCTCGTTCCACTGCCCCCAGGTCTTGAGACATTTTTTAAATATATATGTACATATTTTTTATTTTATAAGTGGTTTGGGTTGAAGGAAATCTCATGCCTGACTGCTTCAATCCAAAAATGCTGATTAATTACCTCTCACTCAAGTAACACTGTGCCACTTAAAGACAGGATGCATCAATTATTAAATCTCTTGCTGACCAGTGGTGACTCCTTTTTAAAATCAAATATAAATGAAAAAGTTGCATGAATAAATTAGTGGAATTCTACTGATAGAGTTAAAGTACATATCACTCTTTTTGGAAGCAAGATTTTTTAAAACTACAACAGTTTTCCCAGCATGGATTGGTGAAACAGAACAGAAATGAATCAAGCTGTTACTAGCTACAGCTGCAAGGATTTGTCACGTAANAACAGAACAGAAATGAATCAAGCTGTTACTAGCTACAGCTGCAAGGATATGTCACGTAAGCCTGCCTGCCTGCCTGGCAACACATGAGCTCAGAGAGAAGAAAATGGATGCTCAAAGTCTACCAAACATCAGTAAAATAATCACAACAGCTATATTATGTCATTGTGGTAGAGTATGTGGAAGGCATTGATCACTGACATGTAACAATAGTGCAGATTGACACTGACCAAACAACAAGCTATTAACATCAAGAATCAATGTCTTGTTCACACAGAGTGTAATGTATAATTGTACATTTCCTATAGCTGCACAGTGCACTCCTTAAGCAGCTTAATACACCACTTACAACATTGATACTGACCATTTTACAAAACCCAGGATCATTTTATATTAACACAACTGAAAGGTGTTAGCTATTATAATTAATACATAAATGTATTCATGCACAGCTACTACAGTATGATTACAGTATGCTTATTGATAGGCAACACAAGGACAAAGGAGGTACTGGGAGTTGTAGTGTTGTATGGACTGATGGCTACAAAGACAAAAAAAGAAGGTTTTGAACACTGTTTTCATCGTAGTTGAAGGACTATTTTATTCTTCAAAAGCTCGTAGCAGTTCTCAGCAGTCATGCTTTCCTTCATTTTCCAAACTTAGACCACCTCCAGATCAAAGATCACATGAAACTGTGCATGTGAATTTGCTAGCTAGCTTCAGTTTTGACTCTTGCAGTGGTGGATGTACCCAAGGTTCAGGAGGTTCAATCAATGAAGTCATCTGAACTTTTTTTTTTCTAAAACCAGCTATGTTATTAATTTGATTCTGCTTTTTACAGTGTTGGCTGATACAAGTAGTACTGTTAAATGCCAACTGGAAGAATGTAGAGGACACCCCTGCAGTAGTAGTAGAGGGCTTATTTAAGGGAAGAGTTGTAGGTTAAGGGGAATGAAACCAGTTAAACCAGATCATCTTTGATTGTTTCTATTCTTTTCATTTTTGGACATACATTTGTGGACTGAATAAATCAGTTTTTACAAAGAGTGTTTGTCTGCCTACCAACTTCTTTGTTGCTCGAGCTAGACTACTTTACACATAGCTCAAATATATCGAAACAGCTAAAAGCAAATTGGTTTACATATTTCCCTAAATTACCTTTTCCTCAAGGAAGTACACTGTTTCATGACAGTGAGTACTAAGTGTTGTTTTTGACTACTATTAGCGCCAGGGTGCAGCCAAGTGACCCCTGCGGTCTAAAACATATCTTCCCCATAAAGCTGCTTTAAATAAGGACAATTATGACTAGGGCTGGGCAATTTAACAGGTTATTATGGAGTCAACTGCTTAATTAATTGACAATGACTTTGTAGAACTCTGTTGCTTACTGAGAACATTTCCACAGGTATTTCTAAACTTTAAATGCATTAATTGCTGAGCACTCACGTGTGCGAGCGTATACTTGTCATTGATTTGCTAATGACCACTGCCCCGCAACTTACAGTAGCAACGCTTTGCATTGTGATGTCAGATTACGTAGCATTTTTGTATAACAATGCACTTGCATATAACTTGCAATTAATCACAGGGAACTTGTGATTAATCACGATTAAATTTTTTAATCCTTGCCCAGCCCTAATTATTACACTTAATAGAATCAAACCATTGTTGAATGCTCCCATATTCAAATAGACATGATGAAACCTCAGTGTAAAAGTTTAGATTGAGCTATGTAGAAGGGACAGGGTCTGAAAAAAATTAATGATAACATTGAGAAGAGAAAAATGTTTTTTGGCATATTCTCTCAAAACACATTTTTATAGAAATGAACAGGCACCATATCGGAGCTCAAAATAATCAAAAACCCAGCTTTTATGATAAAAGAATTGTAATAAAAGTAGAATAAAAGTGCCCTCAACATATTTGTTAAATCTGAAGGATACACTCAATGTTTTGTTCAGAAATACTGAAAACAGAAAATGGTTTTACAAATTATGTATTGGATTGTCTATTCAGTCTGTCTTTTTCTTAGACTAGTCTAAAGCATTTTTTTATTTAAAATCCCAAGTCAACATAGAACTGATCTACTACCAAATACTATTCAAGCCTCCAAAGTCAGCTGTATCTTATTCCTGGAAGCCGTAGCACTCCTCTGCTGTCCAAAAAGTATTAAAAACACATAAATGAGTCACACTGCTGTACTGGGTGATATATTCCTTCATTACCAGGAACGTTCACTCCCACATACGCCATTCTACTGCTGGAAATACTCATGAAAGCACCAAATGTGGGTTAATCCGCCACTGAATATAGTCCCAAACAAATGCACTGTTACCTTCTGCTGAGTAACATCTGATATAAACTGCAGCTTTCTAGAAAACATTTAAAAGATGAAGCTATATATTTTTTATAGACCAGCACATTGTGAACACACAAACTACTACAACTCTATTAACCTAGTGAGGAACACAATTTCATAAAAAATGTGTCAAACCTTTAAACCTAAACAGTTTGCCATCTTACTGTCAAACTCAATTTATAGATAGCAGTAGTGTTTCCATGGTAACAATCACACCTGCCAACAGCGGGCAAAAGTGGAGGCAAAAAATATCTGATCATGTCTGCATTGCTAACCTCGTTGCAGATGCCAGCAATGAGAAGGGAAGGCATTTTTCATGATGGCAGCAAACAAGGCGTTCCAAATACTTTGAGAGGATATAACCCTTTCATATCCACAATATGCCAATCATGAAATTGCAGTACCTGTGGTTGACTACAGGAGGCTCAACTTTCAGGGTGACATCGGTGCAGATAATCATAGCCTACTGATATCTATACAATATCTAATGTTTAATGATCTCAGTTTACACACAACAGTCACATTTTTTTTATACTAGAGACAAGTACAGGTTCATCTTAGAGTGGGAATGAAGTCTTAAATGGACAGAAATGTTTGGTTTGGTCGTTGCTTGTTGGACTTGGAATAAATCAATTTGATCAACTTTCACATCTTAATTAATTTGTTCTATCTGTGTGGTATTTAAGAGAACTCCAGGGTTGTTTCTATCTGTTAGGAGCTACAGGAGATGGAGGTCAGGTTTGGAAAAATTTATTTTTTTATTCATGATATTTAAAGAAAAAAAAAAAAGCATGCGCTTGTGCAGAATGAAAAAAAAAAAACTTGTGCTCAAAGCCCAAGGTCCTAAAACTTTACAACAACAGAGAAAATGCAGATTGTAAATAATCACATCCAATTTCTGCAGTAATAAAACAATTCACACATTTATTAATATATACTGTTGACATATAATATAACAGTGCCGTACTTGGTCACATATTGATTTAATAGCAATATTTTCTCAGATCAAGAATACAGTGAGCAATGTCTTAGTCTTAAGTAAGCAGGTGGTAGGAATGTCATGCTAACTTACCAAGAAAAAAATGCATACCCCAATTTTTCGGATTCTTTTTCTAATTTCATGTGGGGCATTTTTTGCAGTGCAAAAAAGGTGGGGTCTCCATGCATTGGACTTTTTTTTCACAAATGCTCAGTCAGAATGAGATCTGGGGAACGTGAAGATCAAGACAACACTTTCAACTCTGTAAAACCCTTCCAAACTATGTCAGGCTGAAAGAGAATTGAGGTACTTGGTCTGCAACAATGTTTTAGGTAGGCGAAACATTTCAAAGTAAAATCCACTTGAATGTCATCAGGAACCAGGTTTGATATGACATAAAAAGAGCATGAATCATCTTCCATTCCTCTAGTGGTCCTGTTCTGATGCCCACTGCAGGTGTTTTAGTGGTGGACATTGATCAGCATGGTCACTATGACCAACGCCGTACGCTGCAAGCTATAATGAACTGTGTGATCCCTGTGTACTTTCTAATACAACCACCATGTTTTTCTGTTCTTTTTTTAGCAATCCCTGCTACAGTAGCTCTTCTGTGAGATGGCACCAGATGGCATTAATGAACTTTGGGTGGCTATGACCCTGCTGACTGCTGCACATGAAGAAAATCCTACAAGACCTGATCTAGCCAGTCAGCTAGCCATCACAGTTTGACCTCTCATCAAAGTCAGTCGGATCCTTACGCTTGCTCATTTTTCCTGCTTCCAACACATCAACTCCAAGGACTGACTGTTCATTAGCTGTCTAATATATCTCACCCCCTTGACAGGTCCTGAGATAATCAATGTTAGTGACTTTGCATGTCAGTGTTTTGAATGTTTTAGCCGATCGGTGTACTGTGCAAGGTAAATATGAGATATCAGCTTTTAATTTAGACATCATCATTTTGTATATTTGACTCAAGATAACATAAACATCTATATTATTTGCTTATGCACAAGAAAGTGGTGATAATTTTTTTATGTTTTGTAATCTGCTATCCTAACTTACAAAATAGCTTTCATATGCCATCATAGGAAACTTCACTCTCTCTCAGCAATCACCCTTGAATGTCAAAGTAGGAAACGTCATCAATAATTCTCAGTGCTACACTGTCAAGGCCTGCTACTGTAGGACTGCTGTTAGACCCAGGTAAACTTTAAGTGTGATTCCTAGAAATAATTCTTGGTAAATACTTTTTGCTATATTTCTCAATTTCTGCTGTTTTGTAATCATTTCAATGAATCTGACTTGATTTATGTTCATAAACCAAATTCTACCCAGGTTGTAAACAAGGAGCCTGTAACATGATCATGTGTTGACATCTCTGAGGACAGTGTTACAGTACCCCTAGGATATCTTACAGATTATATATAGTAAATATGTATTTTGAACAATGAGTTTTATTGTAAAGAAAGGTTGTTGGGTTGTAGAAACTCAAGCAAGCAACACTGTGAGTCCACTTAGACAGGGTCCGATACATTGTTAATGGAGCAGTTACAGAAAGTGTCACCAGCTCTGGGACATACAGCTGCTCACGTATTGATTAAACTGCCAGTGAAGGGTGTGGATTTTTTTTCTATGGATTTCTGTCTTTGGTTAGACAGTACACTGCTGCATGGGCAGTCTTCAACCAGGATTTTTAAAGTACTGACGCATACAAGTCCATCCAACACATCCTCCCCTCCTTTCCTCTTTTAGAATCAATCATTAGCGTGGGGTATCTTGATTAAGCATCAGCGTTTGTTGTGTAGTCAAATAAAACAGAAATAACAAAAGGAGACTATCATTCAATTGTTGTAGTATTAGCAAAACACATTGGCAATTACCACAAACTAATTGGGCTAAGTAACGTGAAGCTTTTGGGCCCCCTGAGGGTCTGGGATAGTTGCCCACTTTGACTACTTGGTAATCCAGCCTTGTAGCCAGGAATTAAAATGTGTTAAAGATTTCCTGAATCATTTCACTAGCCTCGTTAAATCTGAATGTATTGAGTCAACATATACTGGAATCAGACCATGGACAAATCTGGTGGTATTTTATATTATATTATCATATATTAAGTATCAAGTTTGAAATACAGCATCGTCTTTGTGCTATAAAACTCCAAAAATTATTTAAAAATACATCAGTGAGTCAGAATATTGCACTGGGTGACATGTTGTTTCATTCACATCATCACACACTGCAGTTTATTTTGACATAATCCCACACACACTGTCCTGCTGCCAGAAATAATCACTACAGCACCAAATGTTGATTCATCCACCACTGAAAATAGTTCCTAACACAATGCCCTCCTGTTTGAATAATCAGATATCTCAGAATTACTACATTTTTTAAATTGTGTTTTTGAACTGTAGATTTACATCTTTGNCATTTTTTAAATTATGTTTTTGAACTGTAGATTTACATCTTTGGGCATGGTGCTATGAGTCACAGGCTGAATACGTATGGCAGAAAGAATTGTCAGGCTATGAGATAGACAACCATAGAAGAATAGCATATTGTATTTATCCTATACAGTAATTGTAGAATTTTAAGTTGCCTAAGGTTATTAACACCCCTTAATCTCTGAGAAGCCTTGTTCATCAACTTAATTGTCATTACAGTAAACTCATATTACTAGTGTCTCCATTCAGTGTTATTATGGCCATGGATTACTGAACACAGTTGGCTAAGAATAGAACATAATGAATCTTCCTATTAACCCCACAGGTTCTCCTCTCTCCACTGATTACATTATATACATTTGCATATTGATAATGAAAAACCTATTTTCTTCTAACTGCTACAACTTCTATATGCTTTAAGACACTGAGTTCATTATAAAACCACACGTACTACATCAACACAAGCATGTTATGGCATAGTCAGAAAAAAATGTGGTTATTGATTCATGCTATAGTATGGCATGGTAATTATGGTGGGACCATTTACTATCCTCTTCACCTTTGACCGTATGGAAATTAAAGTATAGTTTCAATCATCCCGCTATGACCGCAAGTAGATATCCTAGCAACGGGAGATATATATCGCCTTGAGCAGGGTGTTCATCACTGCCTGTTTGTCTACGAAAATGTTTATATAATAATGAAATTTACCACCATGAGAAGAATATCAGCGGCAGTGGTTACTCACACGGCAGCATAAAAAGCATCGAACAGTAAAAAGGGATGAATGCGGCAGCGCTTTTGCATCAGGTGAAATTGTTGCTCATTGTTCAGTGAGGGTTATAGGCTTGTAAATGTTTCTGTGATAAATTGACACAGTGTACAGTGTTTTGTAATAATATAGAGTTTTTTTTGTTTTTTTTATGATAAACTGTCCTTCAGACGGCTCGGGCTGAATGCAGAGCGTGCACCGAGGCTCTCCTTGGCACAAGCACACAGGAGATTGCGAACATTGTTCTCGCTCTTAATGATTATAGGGAGATAAGTCTTATGAATACCAATGAAGTTGCTCTGTGTCATTTGCATTTCAATCATTATAAAATGATCCAGTCTGAGCGACCCTGTTCTCCTAACTATAAAATGTCACTGACACTTTGAACTGCTGCAGTTGATAATTAGCTGCATCTCGTGTCAGTGTGTATGTTCTTACTGTTTTTGGGGGGAGTTTTTGTGCGTGTGCATTAAACCTAATGCAAATGATTATCGAGACCACAAAACTTTACCATCTCTGCATCTTTTTCAGATTCGTAGAATATATAAACACTAAACGGGTACAGCCTGAGTCAAATTAATTTGAATGCACTCCGGCGTGAAGTATTAAGACCTGCTGCTGGGCTGTTTAAGATGCAAAAGAAATGGTGTGCTCTGCCACTGAGCCAGAAATGATGGTAGAAAAAAAGGGGGAAAAAAATGACAATCACATTTCAAAGAACTGCAGTTATGAAGTCTTTTTCTCTCACAATAAAAAGAAGACGATTTTGGGAAAGAATAGTTTGCTGATTGAATGAGAAAAAAATGTTAATTAATGTCATGTTTTCCTCTAACAAACAAACATGCCTAAGGGTCAACAGCCTTGCTCATGGCTCTGTGAAGCTGTTGCATTTTGTAAAGGATACCAAACTGATGAATAAATAAATCAAACTATTGTATAAAGATGATTTTTTTAATTGATTATGACTAGGACTGGGTATCGTTTCAAATTGCAGATACCTCATAAAACCAGTACTAATGCCAGTATCTTTAAAACGATACCAATATCAATTAAAATACTTCATTCGATGCTTTTTTTCAACTTTCTTCGATATTAATCATGTGATAAGAAAGAAAGTCATCATTTTTTTCTTGATCCAGGTTCAAAAAGAACCAACTGCAAGTATGTTTGACAGGCACAGTTTCCATACTACTTGGTACTGGGTTGTTTCAATTGATACCTGAAAGCTATTGAGTACTGATACCTAACCTGTCCATGTGGCCCCATAAGGGTTCAATTTGAGCTGTAATATGGGTCCCAAGTGGGTTTGTCTGTAGTTTCAATGGTGACTCCATCTCAAGTAGGTTCTAATTGGATTTCAGGTAGAGCCCATTTGGGTGACTTGCACTGTACATATGTTGGCCCATGTTTCTGAAGCAGTATGGGGCCCTTCCAATTAGTCCTGTTTAAACCAACTTGCATCCCATATGGGGCTCATACAGTCAGCCCACATAGGCTTCCTATTGAAACCATATAGCACAAACTAAATGTGCCCAGTTCAAATCCATGCCCACTCAATACCCATATAGCCAACATTTAATACATATGGGGCCCACATAGACATGCTGTTCACAAAAAAAAACAAAACAAAAAAAAAACAAAAAAAAAAAACAAACAACAAAAATGACTGAACCCAAATATGTGATAATACATCTAACAATCATGAAGACATTTCCCCTCTGAACCACAAATGTCTGATGATTCATGATATATCCTCTGGCCACCATCACAGTCTCCACCAAATGTCACACCAATTCATAACAGTTGTTAATCTATTTCACTAAAAACAAACCAAAAATGTCAACCTGATGGTGATGCTAAATGAAAAGCCAGAAGATCAAAAAAAAAAAATGTCATTGGTATTCATCCAGTGGGGAATACACAAATGTGTACTCAAAATGTCATGGCAATCTGTTCAGTGCTTGTTGAAATATTGCAGCGTGGAGCAAAAAAGTGGTGAATCAACAGACCCGTAGATCAACATGGCCGACAGTGGAGCCATGCCACGAACTTTAGAGTTGCCAATTAACCTAACCTGCATGTTTAGACTGCAGGAGGAAAAAAGGCATCATGCAGAACTCAGGAGAAAGGTCTCACTGCTGCTGTGACAACAGAGAGAGCAAAACCACTGAGCCAGATTGCTGGTGGTGCAGTGTCTCTCCTTTTCCTTTTTTTTTTTTTTTGAAATATCCTTTAAAAAGCTCACAATGTTTCCTTCCATCTCGAATTCCTGGCATACCAAGAAAAGACATATCTATAAGTCTCCAGAGAAACCCAAAGCAATACAGCATTCATCTGTAGAAAAAAAAAAGGGGGGTGGAGGGTGGGCAATCTTGTGTGTGTTCAAATGGTGTGTGAGATATGATTCACATTCTATTTACAGTGTAAATCTGGACAATACTGTCAATGACTATCATACTTTTGCAGCTGAGCACAATACATCAAACACATTCGGTGCAAGCTGCTCGAGCTCTGTGAATTCTGCCTGAAATCGTCAACACACGAGGGCTATAAAAGAAACGTGAGGCAACAGCTGTCCCGTGTGACGCTACAGTAGACAATGTGTCAATGTCAGCAGCCTGCGCGCACACTGCAACCGAATTATAAGGACTTCAATGCCCCAGACAGTTTGTGTGTAGAGATGTCACTTAACACTGCACACACAACACAACACAACACGGTCATTAAATGCCAAAAAAAACACAACTGTACATTACCTGCTCAGCACCAATCTGCAGACAGAAGCAGTTGGAGATAAGCTTGTAAACACAGTGAGAGCAGCTACACAGACAAGACATTTCCCTCAGGAGTCGGTTCCTAGCAAAATGGATGATGTATTAAGGATGATGAAGGATGAACTGTCTGTGTCTGTGTCTTAATGCGACGCTTCAATTGTACCATATTGTCATATTAAGGGTTGTGCCCCCTGTGGTATGGTTGTGATTGCAAAGCTGGAAGTTCTCAGTTCTGCGTTGAGACTCTTATTATGTCATAGCTCTACAGTATGTTACATTATGCTGTCAGTGAAAAGTTACACAAATGCTATAAAATTATATTACTTCACACCCAGGACTGTGATTAAACATCATTTAGAGACAAGTCTTGATTTCATCAGATCTACAAACTCAGTTGATCTTCAAACAAAGGTCCAAGAAACCAAACACAAAACTCATCTCATTTTTTGTTTTGTTTTTTCTTCTATCAAGCTGTTCTCTTATTGTTGTTCAAAGCAGGTAGCTGTGATATGACTTAAATCTCAGCACCACTTTTAAGATTTTAGAAATGTTTGAAATGTGATAGGAAAAGAAAAAACTGTTAGAACTCAGCCGTGAGCTCGTGATGATAGAATGACCTTATCATACGTCTGAGTTTCAGATTACATAGGTATTATGTTCATGTGTAAAATGCAAAATGGTGACATAAAATGGAAGAATATTAGAGATTATTATGAGACCGATATGCAATGAGAAGGAAAGGGATGGTGATTCATCTAGATAAGAGTTTTAGATTCAACCAAGACAGATTTGTGTTTGAACACCCACAAAACTCATATCAGTCAAGTCAAAACACCTACAAAACTGATACAAGTTTGGGTCAAAATACCCATGAGACAAGACACATTTGAGTCAAAGCGTCCACGAGCTGGACGAAGTTGAAACACCATAGAGATAAACCATCTACAAGACAAGTATGAATAACAGCATNCGAGCTGGACGAAGTTGAAACACCATAGAGATAAACCATCTAGACAAGTATGAATAACAGCACTTCCAAATTTGAGACTGAGTCTTAGTCTAAACCTACAACACAAGATGATTTTATGTGAAACAATACACAAAAAGTGATAGTCTCATCAAACTGTGACAAGTCAAAACAACCTAGAAGCTATACTGTACAGCTCCAGTAGTTAGAGATGATGAATTATTAATGAGGTATAGCACACAAACATATAGAAGGATCTAATCTCGTTATCACTGAATCATAGAGCTAAATGTCGTGGAGGCCTGGGGGGGNACACACACACAAACAAAACAATATGTTGCTTCAAGCTGCCACCATATAACATCATATGCCTCTATAAAAAAATCAATAAAATCCACAGAACCGATTTGTTTCAGAGTGGTCACCAACACAACACTGAGCACATGTGACTGCTGCTGCTCACTTAGTTTGTCCTTTGTGAGAAAACAATATGT